>CM021757.1:2365882-2474956 GCA_011075105.1 Heteronetta atricapilla
TTACGTAGCTTCCTGCTCGTGTGTCTGGACTAATAACCAGAGGGATAAATGTTAGAGGGTTTGGATTCTTTCTGCGGTTGTTAAATGGAAACTGGCTTATTGGCTTTCCTGTTTTAGGAAAAAAATAAAAATCAAGGCTTGCCTCTTACTGCTCTTTGAAGGGTTTCCCACCTGTCTGTGCCACCACCCAGCTGCTGATCCCTCCCTGCTGAAAGCTGTCAGCCTCTCCCTGCTCAGCTGCCTCTCAGGGGTGAGGTAAAGAAGAACAACCCCACTCGACCATTTCCCCCCTGAAATTTCAGCCGGGTGGGTGTGACGAGCAGGCCTGCGCGTCCTCCTGGCCTGGCCCAGCACGTTCTGGTGGTGACTTGTGCCATCAACGAACACGAGCTTCAGCTTTCTTCTCTTCTCACACTGGGATCCAATCAAATTATTTTTTTTGTAGAGAAATACTGTTAGAAAATAAAGGAACAAAGTGCAACTGGAGTGCAGTGACGGTGAAGTGCCCATCTTTCCTTGTGTGGGTCTTATTCCCCTCTCCAAGAGCACAGGTGTTTACGTCTCCCGTTCTCTCCTGTGGATTGCTCTGTGCCAAGAAGTTA
This sequence comes from Heteronetta atricapilla, assembly GCA_011075105.1. Lineage (NCBI taxonomy): Eukaryota > Metazoa > Chordata > Aves > Anseriformes > Anatidae > Heteronetta > Heteronetta atricapilla. Next base: position 2,366,485 of record CM021757.1, read on the forward strand.
TTTTTGGTAGCAGCGAGCTCTCTAATGTCCCAGGTAACAATTAGAAGGGCTCTAGTAACTAAAAGGTGAAGGTACGCAGCACTTGTGATGCGTCTTTAATGTGTGAGAGACGTCAGCTGCAAAGCTTACGCCTTCTGTAGTCTGCCAGAAGTCGCGGCGTTGTGGGAGGGAGGGATGGCAGCACGATGCTGGGGTCTGTAAATGGAGGAAGTTGGGCAAAATAGCCTTCTCCTTTCAGGCTGAAGCTCCCACTTGCTCTTTCTTTAGGTTTTCTTAAGAGCGTACAGATTTCTAGTTTCACCTCTTGGCTCCTTGCTCAGTGGTGAGTCTGTGAGCACGGGGAGCTCGTTGGGGTAGACCCGGGCAGGCTGTCGCTTGTAAGCGGTGCAGAAGAAAGTCCTCAGCAAAGGGGAGATTAGGGGACAGATAAACAACTCGCTGTCCTCTAGAGGTTTTATGGAAAAGAATAGGGAAGGGTTCTGAGAGAGGGGAAAAACGATATAAAAATGTCACGAGGATGGGTTTTAGAATTACCGAATGCTTGGAGAAAGGAGCCAAAAGGAAACGTGCGTCAAGCTTTTATGGCCGCTGTACGGCCGAGCCAGTTGGAGGGATACGAGTGTGAGTGGCTGCAGGGGCTGGAATGATCCCAGGCGGTGTTCGTGCTGCGGGATTGTGCTGGTCAGCCCCAGGCTCGCAGGCTGTGGTGTTCTGCCTCTGACTTTATTTTTAAGGGTATGTGCAAAGGGGCGGGGGTCCAGGCAGTTACTCCGTGCATGTAGCTTACAGCTAATCTGTGGCTTTCTGTAGCCATTTAAATTGGGATCTAATGCTTGTTATCTGTCTGAGCAGCTTTCATATTGCAAAGTATCTTGGTTTAATAGCTCACTTTCATTATATGAAAGGGGGAAATCTCCCACTTGCTAACTGAATAGGTGTTTTTTCCTATTATTCAAGTAGCTCTCTCTTTCATTTTCGACATAAGATCTGTGTGGAGGACCCCAACTCGTTTTTCTGCTCTTTCACACCGTTACTGGTGTGAGCTACTCACAGTTACAACATCGGTGCTTGCTTGAAGTCTTCGTGAGCAGCTTCCCATGGGCACCAACCTTTGGCTGGGGCTTGGTTGTGCGTTGAGGCATCCCCTGCTTCTTCGGCCTTCAGGATTGGGGATTTAGTCAATCAGGCGCCATGAAAGAAAGGAATATTGTTGGGTGAAGGCTACGTGTGCCCACCCGCTTTCTCTTCAGACTGGTAATATTATCCGTGTCTTGATTTTAATTTTTTTTAATGCAATGCTGACAGCAGGCAGTGCTCCTACACCTCCTCAGCAGAGGTGGAGTATGCCATCTGTCACCATGTGGGTAGTAGTTATCCCAAAAAGTAATAACAGTGGGAGTTCTTGCCAGTTACAAGTTGTGATCACAAGCCAAATGGCGCAGTTCGAAATTAGCGTGCATTTCCAAGGAGAAAGGCACGCGTTTATTTTTGCGGGTTTGCGAAGTATTTTCAGTCCCGGGGGGCTCTGCTGGGTCTCAGTTGCGATCGTTTTAGCGCAAGTGCGAGGGGAGCAAGGCGGGAGCAGGGGCTGCGATGCCTGCTAGACCAGCTTCTAGGCAGGAAGAAACTTGGATTTTTCCATATTATGTAAGCCTCAAGTAGGTTATTACATGCAAGGCTGAAGCTGAGGAATGATTTCAAGAGAGCGGTAATGGAGTGGCGTAGAGATTTGGTTTTGGCTTTGCCCCGCGGGAAACGGAAAGATCCAGCTTCCTCGTCCTTTGATGCCACCAGCCTTGAACACATCTCTGCTGCCTGCTGGCAGACAGGAAGGTGAGGAACCTCTCCAGCTAGGTGAAAAACGTTAAGATCGCCTACCTGGCAGTTTTGCTAGTAGCAGTTTTGCTACCACGCCTTATGGCATTCTTTGTGAAAGGCTGGACATTGCGTAGTCAGAGCTGCTGTGAAGTGCATGCAGAACTGGTTGAACGCCGCTTAGTGGCTTGGCTGGTGGCATTGAGCGTCCCAGTTGAAGCTGTGGGTGACAGCAGCTCTCAAGGGGCTGCAGGGATGGGAAGTTCGGTCAGTCGGGTGCTAGGGTGCTAAAACAGGGCTGAAAGGAATTGATGCGGGGTTAAATCGGTGATCGGGCACACTCCTGCCTTGCTTTGTTTTCCTTACGAGGCTGTCGAGGGTGACTGGGAGGACGTTACAAAGGGAGTAACGCTACTTGGTCACACAGAGCAGCTGGATTTGCCTCATCCGCCGTCATTTGTGAAGTCCTGACCGTGCACGAATGTCAGCAGTGGCCAGTGGGGTGTTCGAAACAGGTGATGCCGCTGGGCACACGGTCAGCTTTAGGGCACGCCACGAGAACACCTCTGGTGTAACTGCACATTTCAGCTTCTTGAACGTGTTATAAAACTCTGTGCATTTTAGAAAAATAATGAAATCTATTTATCAATGGGGAGAAAGCGTTTATTAGTTAGAATTGACTAACAGTCACGCTTAAATGAAGTTTTAATTAAAGAGAGACCAGACAGAAGATGTATCATAGGCAGATAGGAAGAATTGGAACGAATGTTTTTTTTAATTACAGAATTAAAGTAACAGAACAGGTTAAGAGAGCGCAGTAACGGGACAGGTAAAGACAGCACAGTCCATCTCCTCTGGCTCCCTTTTTCTCTATAAATTCGGATCCTGACTGAGGGCAGCTCTTGATTCAGCATCACTGCCAACAATGGAAGATGACAGGCGTTGCTCCTCAGACAGAAACCTTTAGAGGGGGGAGCATTAAAAAGAAAAAAAAAAGAAACAACCAAACAAAAGCAAACCCAAGCCATGACAAGTAAAACAGTTAAGATTATCCTTTCCATGCATTTTCAATACATTAACTGTAGTACAGGAAATAAAAACGTCCTTGGTCCATATGGCCTAATAAGTCAGTTCTGTATGAGCCCCATTTAGAAGCCTTGACACGGGTAGGTTCCTGTGAACCGTGCAACAAATGCAACAGATGAATTAATTCTGATGTTAAGTGGAAAGGTCTGTTCAGCTGTCCAGAGACAAAGTCACTTCTGTAATGTAGAAGGGCGAAGCACTGTGGTAGGCAAGGCCTGTAGCTGAGGTTTTATCTCACTGACGTGCGAAGAACATGCCCTGATACGCTGAGAGTGTGACGGCTCAAAAAAGTGGTATCTGATGAATTTGGTATTTGAGAGACGCCCATCTTTGGAAAGTGGAAGAATACCGTGTATGAATTAACTCGGTGAAAGATAGATACGGATAGCTACTCACAACAATTTATTTTGGAAGATGCCATCTGCATGAGAAAACAAAGTGCTGACATTACATTTTCGAGTTGAACAGCTGATGTGTCTGAGACTTCTTCCAATTTTTGATAGAACGCTTCGACATGAGCTCATCTGAAGGAGCAATCAATAACAGTGCGAGGAAATACCTACGGTGAGTTTGCTTGCAGTGGCCGTACGCCATTACCTCTTTTCTCCTAGTAATTAAGTCTCCTCTGTACAAAAACAGCTGTCTGAAAACAGGACCAGTAGGGTTTGGAATATGCAAAGCTCCATGCAGTGTAAAACGAAACACCCAAAGCAGCCGTCCGTCCTCCTCTAAATGTCATTTGTGTGCATGCACACAGAGCATGGGAAATTCCGAGTGGATTGTGGGTGTCAAATCATTGCTCTGTGGGGTGGGGTGAGCTCTGCGTGGACTGAGGGGTGGGCGAAACTGGATGGGAAGAAGTGAAGACAGAAGACAAGGTGAGAGTTACGTTTACTTGCAAGGAACATCAATTCCTACCTCTTCGTCCATACACATGCAGTTAAGCACGTTGGAGCCTCTCCTAGCAAGAACCCTGCTCAACATTTCTGGATTCTCTTTTTCAGCTCTGGGTTGTTGGCACAGACGTGCTCAGACCCTGGACGCACCGTGTGTCAGTGCAGACAACATCCGTGCGTGGACACGGCTTTCACAGAGAGCTTCTGTTGTTCTTAAGTTGTTTGGGCAGATGATTTAGCTGTGCTGATGTCAGCATACAGGGCCTGTCTGCCAGGGGTCTTTGCCAGGATCTTTTTTCCCCCCGGCATAGCTGGAACTGCAGGGGTCCTCATAAAGCAGATAAGCTCTGCGTCTGGATCTTCTTTTTTTTTCTTCCCTGCTTCTGTCTCTTGTAAATGTCCGTAAGCCTGCCTAACAAATCTGGTCGGTAAAGACTTTTTCGGAGCCCGGGGACCCTGCAGCGAGTTAGCTTTTCGTGGCGGGTTGCTGTGGGCAGGATCTGCTGGAAGGGAGCTCGGCGTTGAAGTTGGATGCGTCCACGAATTCTGAAGTGAGCTAATGAGTGTGCTTTAGTGAGCACTTGAATATGCTCGTGTAATCTGCTTACCAAGCTACAGTTGAAGTGTAGTTTGAGATACAGAGACTTACTAGAAATAGTTACCTCATTTAGATATTTTGTCAGAAGTTCCAGCATTCCTGCAAACCAAGCCATTATATGGTTTTTACTTATCTGATGTATCAGTCCGCTGTGTATTCTCCTGTGTATCTTGCTTGCAACTAAAAATTCACATTAAACAAAGCTGTGATGATTAACTTCAGGCTCTTGCTCTTGGTTTTTCCTTAGAGACAAACATTTTTTCTGCCTGAAAATCAGATAAGGCGCTACTATGGGCTGCATTTACCCCTCCTGGTGTGAACACTTTTCTTGTGTGTTGGGTTTTGTGCTGGAGTTCTGTGCGTCTAGCTTTGTGCTTGAGTTTTTCACTGCAGCGCAAACGCCACAACTCGCCGATGTGAATTAACCTCCACGAATTGGGGTGAATGAAAAATTTGTTCAGGTCTGGATAAACCGGCCTTAAAAGGGGGATTAGGCCATCTGACCCAAGGTTACTCAGCTAGTCATCAGTGTCAGGAAACTGAGTAATTGTAAATCTCTCCCAGGCGATGAGTGTGCCTTTGCAGTATCGTGCTGGACGTGAGCGTGGTTTTGTTCAGTACCGGTGTATGCAGAGTGAATCTTGTGTTCATTATTACCCCTTTAGTTAAGGGGAGATTAGAGCCAGCTCTGGCATACGTGGGGATTTACCCTTGTGAAGTGTCAGGCGGTACCACCTGTGTTCCTACTGAACGTCGTGTTGTTCCTTACTGAAAGCTGCAGTTTGGGAATCTGGGCCCCTTGAGCCCGCCCTTGGCAGCTTGTAAATGCTCAGATCCGTGCCTGGTGGCTGTGTGCTCGCGGTCTGGGCTCCTGCAGGAGGAGTCGGGGCCGCTTGCACGCCGGACGTCGCCTTCTGTGATGTCCGAGGAGCCTGGGGCCGAGGGCAGGAGGCCCGGCCCTGCTCTCCCGGCTCTGGTTTTGGCCTCTCCAGACCCTCAAAGCAAGCATAAACCGTGACAAGCTGTTAGCTGACTGATTGCTAGGGAAGTTCTGCAAGCAAATTTGAATAAATATTAATGTCGTGTGAGAAATAACGCAGCGTGGCCAGTCCTGGGGGGCAGCTCGGTGGAGAAGGGGCCTCGTGTCGGGTCCTCGTGTCGCTGCTCCTCAGGGCTGGAAATGACGCCCGCTAGCTGCAGCAGCTCCCAGCTGCACGCATAATGCGTGTGGAAATGTATGCGCTTCCCTTGGGCAGCAGACAGGCTTTGTCATTTATCGTTTGTTGTCACTAAGAACATCTGATTTTTGCAGGGAGCGTGGATCGAGGAGCAGCTTTTCATTCGTAGTCCTATTTCAGAACTTGGTAGGAGCAATACCTAAAATGATGATTTTTTAAAAATAAAGACTTTCATTCTTTTCCCTCCAGACACCTTTCCCATTGGACAAATAAGTTTGATTTCACTTGGTTTTTGTGTAGGGGCTGTACAAAACCACTTAAAGGAAGAAACCCAAATCTTTTTGAAAGGGACTTATGAAAATGTCATTGCAACAGAATGCTGCTTCCACGTCCAGGCTATTTCTGTTCGCTGAAGCTCCCCATCCACAGCAGGTGGGCTACACTTTCAGGTGGTTTCACCGTTCTGGGACGCTTTGGATGCTTTGTTGTGACACCAACGTAGGGTGAAAAACTGAGCAGGAGTTCATTTAGTGTCTATTTTCCTATCCCTAATGGAACTGGTTTACAATGATTTATTTAGGTGCTGTGACACAAAAATGCTTATAAATGCCAAAGTTACAACCTGCCAAAGTTCAGCATTGATATATGGTTCGTGTTGGCAAAACACCCCGTATTTCATAAACACCAGGGAACAGCTTCTGGAGCCCTGTGTAACGGTGTGCAAGGGCACAGAATCTGGCTCCAGAATTTGAGCGTGTGGAACAACAAACGCGGCTTGACCAGCTTCAGAAGAGATGAAAAAAGTTTATAACAAGTACGATGTTACACGTAAAGGCTTCGACACATCTTCACTGTGTTCAGGGCAAAGAGCTTTTAGTTTGATGTAGTAGGTGCTTGTGGACATGAAGGCAAACAATGTTACTTTGAGTTCTCTGGAGTGCCTGTGTAGGAATCGCGATTCAAAGGAATGACGGATCTGTTACGGAGGGGCTTTTGCTGTTTCTGAGCCGCTGTGCGGCACGTCATGAAAACAGAACCGAGAGGCGCAGCAGAAATGCCGTGTGGCCGTGCTTTCTGCAGGATAAAAGCAGCGTCCGAGTTTACATTCCTTCATGTTTATTCATGCTCTCAGAGTTGTTCCATATGAAACGCTCGTGCTAACACAACTTGACCTGATGTTATTTTTTTTACTAAAACACATATAGGAAACCAAAAGTACTTTTAAAAAATTAGTTATTCTTTTAAGCTTCCAAACAAGAATCGACTTAAGCTGCTGATCGCTTTCTTTACGTGCGTAACGTGCCTGTTTGGTTGAGAGGTTTGATGTTGGCCTTGGTTGCTTTTTAGGTAAAGGAAGGCAGTCTCCAGGTTGCATTTTGTTTGTTCCTACACCTTTCTGCAAATTCATTGTTTTCCTTTAGGAAATTGCTTTACCTGACTGCAAGTTGCCAGCAGGGTTGTGCTAAATGTTTAGAAATCCTGTAGATAAAAAAAAGAAATGCTCTGGAAATATTGTAAGAAGGCTTGAACGAGAACCTGGTATTTTTTCAAGTGTGTTTTGTTTGTTTTTGTCTACCAGAGCTGTGTTTACCTCTGGTATAGATATCAGATGGCGAGCTTTTGCATATTACTCATTATAGAAACATCAGGTTGGTTTTCCTTCCTTTATTTGTTCTCTTCCTCTTCCTTCTCCTCCTCTTCCCCCCCCTCCCCTCCTCATCCTGCTGTTGTTTTATCTTTGCAGCAGTGTTAAATTTGCCTAGCAGGGCCAGGAATTGATCTCTCATCCCTGGAGCACACGCGGGCTGTGTGCTGGCTTTCAGCAGAGGCTTGGGGATGTCTGGTTCACAAACACCATTGATTTCTGTGCTGGTCGCATGTGGTGACTTGATGTGATCTGAGATGAAACGTGGAGGGTGAAATAGCTTTATACCCCAAACCCTTTCCACACTGAAGGAATTTCTGAGATGCTTCACATTAGCAAGGGATTAGCAAGATTTACTTAATGGCCACGTGCACAAACACTGCTTCCCACTTCTCTTTTAGTTACATTTTCAGACTTTGTTCAGAAAATGCTTGCTTTATTTTATGTGTCTGAAGGTAGTTTGAAAGATCTCAGTGGTGTGGAAGCTCCCCAGCTCCACCAGTCCGGCAGCAGCGCCCGGTGGCCCCTTCTCGCTTGGTCAGAAGCAGCCAGCGTCTGGATGGTGTAAGCCACTGCCGGGGCTGGTACGTTATTCCTGGGCTGGGTTAGTTGGAATCTTCTTGTACTTGGGGCACTGCTTGGATCTCGATGGTAGGTGGGTGTTAAAATTTTGAATACAAGGTGGTGAAAGTGAAACGAGCCAGGCTGGCTGTGGTGCCGTCCTCAGCGTGTTCCCGAAGGCATGGAGCCATCTGCACACTGGTGCTGCACGGCCACAGTTGCAGGGAGACCACAGCTTTTATCCAGAGGTACGGTTTGTCCCCATTATTAGACTTGCAACAACCAATCTTGCCACGTGTATCGCTTCCCTCCAGGTCTCTTTCTAATGGCTCAGTGCTTTTTGCTCAGGTTTCAGGTTTTAAAAGAATGAAATATTTCTAGGCTTTCCTGGCCTTGAAATATTGGACCTTCGGCAGTGCCAGGTAGGTTGGAAGGTTACTCCTGCAAAAGACGGCCTGGCTGGCGCGTGTCGGGGACCTCCGCGTCGTTCCTGATTCATTGGTGTGGAAAGCCTGCTGTAAGCCCTCAATTCCTTAAGAAAACAGGCAAACACAGATGTGAAAAAGTGTTCCTACTTGTTCGTGAGGCAATTAGTAAGCGTAGAGGAAGTCGTTCTTCTTCCAGAGCAGCAACAGCCTTTGCTGGTGTGTAGCATTGCAAGACCTCGAGCAGAGCACTTGCTGCTTGCAGGATCCCGGGCGAAGCAACTTTGGCCTGAGCAAGCCGGTGCCAGCTGTTCCTCTGCCGGCTGTTCCTCTGCCGGCTGTTCCTCTGCCAGCTGCCGGCTGCACCGCTCAGGTCTCGCGGGGAGCTGTCTGGGTGGGCACCTCCGTGTCGAGGGGGGCTCCTTCCTGAGAGCTCCAGTTCCTGCAGGATGCCTTTCCGGATGCCGAAAGGAAATCCCTCTTTTCTGGGGTGGCAGCATGTGTTTTGTGCAGCGTCCCTTGCTAACCGTGCCGTGTGAGATGCGGTATGTCGTGCAGTGAGCCCAGCTCCATGTGTGGGGGGCCAGCAGGCTGCCCCTGTGTCGGAGCCGGGTGGTGCTTGATTTCCCTTCCTCCCAGCTGCACGGGTAACTCGCTGCCTTCCAGGATCGCTTCTCTTCCTCAAAACTGAATTCTGAGGGTGAAGGAAGACCTGAAAATAAATGACTGGAGGAGAGCTGAAGGAGCAAAGGTGAATTTGAGAAACAGAGCGGCAGCAGCAAGATGTTTGTGAATTGGTAAATGTGCTTCCTGCATAGGTAATGGGATGTAAATGAGTATGCAGATCGGCTGGTGGGAAGAGTAACTGGGAGATGTTGAACTCGGTAATGTATTTGGAAGAGCTGGTATGAAAAAGGCTACCGATCTCGTAATGAAAAGGTTAGAGATAACAAATGCTTACCTGAGGATTAGGACCGAGCTGGTTGAGTGGTTTAACAGTCAAACAGGATTCTGCCACGGTTACACCTGTGCGGCTGCGAGTGAAATCAGCGTCCTTGTGACCAGGACAGATAATGGCACTTACACGGCCTGCTTCTCCAAAGATGGACGAGCGTGCAGCTACCTTTGCCGCTTGGATGCAGATATTTGACCCTTTTGTGACAGCAGGGATTAAAAATTGAAAAAGTAATTATTTTTTTAATATGCCATGTAAGCATTTATATCAGCAGCGTCAACGTATGCGGGGCGATGGGTGAGGGGAGTGGGAACAGCAGCACTAACACTGGTAGTACTGAGTATTTCCGAGGGTTTTAAGGAATGTGTCTGTGTGCTGTTTGTTCCAGGTCAGTCAAATACTGGCTTCTGTTACACCGGTACCTTTATTTACCTGTGGGATTGACAGACTTGAGAATGACCTGGAAAGTAAAGTGGCATTCCTCTAGCAATCCTGCAGTAAAGACTGTGTAGATCCCATTTTGCTCTACGCAGTGTCTGAGCAAGCCGGTTACTTTCAGCGGATTTTCATTTCTCTGACAGTGGTAAAACCTCACGACTGTACCTCTTGCCAGTTGTTTTGAACTTCCCGCGTCGTTCAGGTACACCTGCGGCAGGATCTTCAGGGACTCGGTGGCTGTGTTGCTTGCAAGCTTTATTACCAAATTTTTCATGATGTCCTTTTTGCCAGCAAACTGGTCTTTGTTCAGGATTTTACCTCTGTGCGTGAGTATGGAAGCACAGCCACCGTTTGTGTTTTGCCGTAGCCTTGGACAATGTGGCGGGAGAGGCCTAAATAGATTTCTCAAAGGGCAGCATGGCGAGGAGTGAATTACCCCTCACCGTTAGCACTACTCTGTCTAATTGCCGCCCGAGTTTTCATGTTTCAGAGCAAACTAATAAAATACACCCCGACACAAATATTTTTGTACAAACAGAAGGAAGGGGTGTTGCTAATAGCATTAAAATTCATTCCTCATCTTCCTCTGTTTTAATTGCTTCAGGGGTGTAGTTAGCTTCATTTGTGTAAGCAAAATTCAAGTAACAAACTTCCAGCACTACCGTACGTGGCAGCAAAGCGCGTGTAGCTTGTAGCAGAAGCAGCCCTTGAAGATATTTGTCTTGAACCTGCTGGTAATTCTTACTTATTAATAAGAACAGGAGCTTTGTAGTAATAATTGCTCTTTCTAGCAGGATTGGAAGGTACAGATGTATTTCTGTGCAGTCAGGTGCCCAGGAACCAACACCAGGTCTGTATTTGTTCCTGTTGGTAAGCTGTTCCGACCTGCGCCGGGGCCATAGACTTCTGGGTGTTCATTGGAGCTTGTGATCCCAGCCTGTGCACGCCTGATGCCAGCAGAAATAATTCAGAAGTTGATTTTGCTGTTGGATTTGGTGCTACGGTTAGAGCCTGTGTATAAAAGAATAACTCCTTTGTCTTTTGCCAGAGAGATAACGCACCCGTCGTGTATAAAGGCTTTGTTGTCTCCTTCCGTGGGCTGCTCCAAGTAATCTGATGTCCTGTGCCACGCTGCTGCTGAAGCCGCTTCATGCCAGTGTGTGCAAAGCTGGGCTGATTCCAAGCTCCTCTCACGCATGCCTGAAACATCAAGCGGCTTGTGGTACTTGTTACAAGGTGGTGGTCAACTTCAGAACCGTGTCTTCCGGGGTTTGGGTGGGATTCGGGCACTAACGCAGTGGCAAACTTCAGCAGCAGATGAATGGAGAGGGATCCTTACAGGGATGTCAGAAAACAGGCCCCGTATTAAAGGAGAAAGGGGCAATGCTGGACCTTAAACACCAGGACGGGAAGCATTTGTTACACGTTCTGTGGCAGAACCATTTCTGAAACAAGCAAGCTGCCTGAATGTAAAGAACAGATAAACAGGACATGAATGAGAAATGTGTTTTAAAGCTCAGCGTATTTATTCCATTAGTCTTGTAAAGTCATTCTAAATACTGCTTTTCTCATGCAGATAATGTCTGCAGGGATGCTTTTGGAGGATCGCCTGAGAGGAGGAATGGTGCTGTGCTGTATTGTAAGCAGATAAAACTCCAGGCAAACTTGACCAGTGTCACAGTGTATTTCTCAGGAGCTACCCCAGACGTGTGTCAGTCTTAATCTCCAGCATGAGGAAGGGAAGATGTAAGCAGAATTGGAGGATGCAGAAGCTAGTATGTTTTTACATCTGAAATACTATTCGGATGGGATGTCATTGTCACTTGAAGGAGCTGCACAGCGTGTTTGTACAGTCGATAGAACAGCGGAGGGTGGTAGGCAGGTACCTCACACCTCTGCACATCAGTCAGTCGGGAAGGGGAGGGCTGCTACCAGGGGCTGGTCACTGGAAGTTACACAATTACATTTTCTCATTGTATATAAAATGTTGTGGGCTCATAGGAATAGGGATAGGTGCGAAGAGGGGGTTCTGTATGGTCAAGGAAAATGAGCGGTGTGGTAGGTGTAGTGCTAAAAACCTCTGGGGAATTTTGAGGAAGGCTGAACCTGCTGTGTGGCTGATGGAGGCACCAGCAGAGGCTGTGATGGAGCTTGTGGGGGCTTGAAACCCCTAAATACAGCAATAAGGGAAGAGCAGGGTCTGTTAAAGTGATTGCACGTTGCGCAGAGCAGTTTGATGGGCGTAAAAAATTCCCATGATGTAAGGCAAACAGGTGTACACGGCGCGTTGCCACGTTTCTTCACTTCTCGTTGTGAAGTCATTAGGTCGGGGGGTCATTAATGCCTGCAGCCTAATAAGGAGCAAGGACCTTGACCGTGCATCTGTTACTTGGATCTGCCTGGCTGACGTGGAGGCGTTTGGTTTGCAGAGGAGCCTCCGGCCGGGAATGCACGTTTAGGACAGAAGAAGGGTGATGAGCAGAGCAGATAAGCAGCTTTATTTACATGTTCGTGACCTGTCAGAAACGTACCCCGTTTCTTCCTGCGGCCAGCCCCGAGGGAGTGTCTCTGCGGGTCGCTTTCAACAAGAGGAGCACTGCAGTGTGCTCGCTGTTGAGTGGGCAAAACTGCGATGGGTTTTGTGGCAAGGAGAGGGGAATGGTGCCGTTTGCCCATCACACATCTCTGCAGCAGTTCTGGCTTGGTGTGGCCACGAGTCCCTGCTTGTCCCGGTAGATCCTGCATTACCTTTGTTAGCCCCTTCCCAAAGAAAGGGCTCGACGTGTTGTTGTCAGGGATTTTATCGTGACGTGCGTAGAACGCCACAGCTGAGTGTTTTCTGCCTGATGTTTTGCCTCTGGAAAACAGGATATTCAACAAAGTAAGGAAATTTGAAACTTGGTGAAAACGTTAAGGCTGTTTGATAGCCCGAGTAATCGCGATGCAGGCTCCCAGAGGGACCTGGTGACTACCTGGGGTGGAGGAATCAAGCAGAGGCTTGGAGAGGAGGAGCAATTAAATAGGACAAGATGGGGAAATGGGTACTGCAGTGAGGGGGATACAGGTGCTGTTGGTAAGGAAGGTTATTTAAATTGCATTCACACATTGTTTGTGTTCTCTTTAAAAAACAAGAAGGTAAAGTGTGTTCCCCGTGATGGTTAACAATTGAATTGCGAAGGATAAAAACAAAACAAGCAGAACATTGTTGTAAAGTGAATTACTTTTAAAACTTGTTTTTAGGACATGTAACAGCATTACAAAGTGGAACACCGACTCAGTAGGTTGAATGCTCAGTTGCAACTTCAAAATCTAGTATTTCTGAGTAATGCAGGTTTTTTAAAATACCAAGTTACCTGGTGTGATTCTCAACATACCTGTGCATTTCTTGTGCTAAGGAAAGCTGTGGTAGCAGGGGGTGGGGTTTGGTTTTAATAGGGAAGTAGTTTCTCTACTGAATTTAAAAAACAAACAAACGAAGCAAAACAACAACAGCAAATAACCCCAAGACCATTCCAGGGGTCTCTCTGAACCTGAGGGGAAGGGGCCGCCTACCTAAGGACTGCCGGATCTGGCCCCGGCCCGCACTTCAGGAGCACTTTGCGCTGTGCAAATGTTGCTGTTTGAGCTGTTTTACCTTTCGTCTTTAATGTGAGGGGCTGCTCAGGAAGCCTGTTTGTCCTGGAAGCGAAGCGATCCCTGGTTTTCTTGAAGGCTGAGGACGGGGCCCCCAGTGCAGCCTTGCTGTCTGTGCCTGCGCGTCGGTGTGTTAAAGGTAACTAGCATGCACGGGGTCACACGTGAGTGGAAAAACCTTTCAACAGAGGGACCTCAGCTTGACACTGATAGAGTAATTGGAGGTTCAGTGGTGAATCAGTTGGGCTTTCCTTCTTCTTCCTGTTCCCCGTGGCTGTGTGGCTGTCTCCTGTAAGCGGCTGGGAGAGCAGCGGAGGAAACGATCGGACTATACCCGGAAAACCGAACGCAAACACAGACGAAGTAACTAGCTGGGAGAAGGAAGATTTTCTTTTTACAAGCCTTTTTATTAGAATCTCAACTGTCTGGACAGTGGGAGCGCTTTAAAGAGGAGAGGAATAATGTCTGAGGTGGCAGTCTTCCTGTGTTTTGCCTGATAACTTTGGTGGTTTCACCTCAACTTGATTTAGAAAACTTCTGCATTTGTATTTCAGCTGAAACTCGGTGTGGAAGTGTTCCACTTGGTTGTTTTCCTTTGGAACACGAAAGCAGCTCGCACCCACCGGTGACACGTGAGAACCGCGTTTCCCCGTGGCTCTGGCAGTGCTCAGGGTCTGCTTTCTGTGGGCTCCCCATCGGGTGGTATGAGGCATGGCAGGCACCACCAAAGCTCGGCTCGGCGTGAGCAGGGAGGTGGTTTCTTTGGGGTCTGGAGGACAGAATACAGCTGGCTTCCCAGGGTGGAGTGGTGCTCGTGATGAGGACACGAGCTCGGTGTGAGCATCTTCTGGATGTCTGCTGATGGAATTAAAGTTTTAAACCTCTTAATTGATTTTTTTATCCAGGTGAAGACCTACATTTTTGTAGCCATAGCAGGTGCTGAGATACCAGCGGTAATTAGCTTCAGTCCTAACACTGCCACTGCTCTGACTTGACTCACGCCGCATTGCACGCGGGAAGTGACTCGGATGCTGCAGGCCCCGTCCCTGCGAGCAGCCGGGAGGACAGCGGGTGCTGCAGCTGCAGCTTGATAACAAGTTTCTGGCTCTTTATAGTCGAGTCCTGAGAGCCTTAAAGAAACGATTCTGCATTTCTCAGGTTCTTCTGCACAGGGCAGCGTGCTCCTTAACGGACTCAAAAACAGAGCGGGCATGGATGGAAGCAGTCTCGCTGCTGATACACACTTGTGAGGGCAGTAAAAGCAAGGGGCGACCAAACAGGCATGGAAAGGCCTTGCCAGCCTTCTAGTGGTGGGTACCGGAATGAAATGCAGTGTAGGTGTCTCTCCTGCACGCACAAGAAGTTAACTCTGAGTTAGGTAATGATGGTTTGAAGCTGGACATTGCTGCTGAGGAAAAATACCTTGCAGTGCTGACGTCGGCGTGGTGTTTGGCAGCTGTTGAAAAAGAGAGCGAAATGTTAGGGATGAACAGGAAAGGAACAGTGAATAGAACAACATCGGAGCCACCTCAGAAGTGTGTGGGATCTTGCAGACTGCTGTTTGGTCTGCTTGTTTTCTAAGCGATACTTTAGAGCTGGAGAAGGCACAGAGAAGGGCGACGAGGATGATGAGATACAGGATGGTTTCCGCAGAGCAGCGACTGAGCAGAGTGGAACTGCCTAGCAGGGGAAGGAGATGCCTTTTAGAAACAACTGCCTGGAAAAGAGAAAACTCGATGCAAATTTCAGATGAAATGTAGGCAAGTAGCATCTCTCAGAGCGCCTCCCCAGGCGCACTTACCTCTGCACTGGCAGTCGGCCCTTTGAAGTGCAGCGAGTGTCCCACGGTCATCTGGCGTGTGCGTGCCCACCTTCCTGGGCGGTGTTGCTGAGGCAGGGAATTGCTGCGCTCGTGGGTTAATTGGGGATTTATTCGTGGGGCTTGTGATGTTTAAGGGCTAAGGTATTAAGTGAAGGTATCCCATAACCAGGCGGTCGAGATTATGAATGCCTCTTTAATAGCAGGGTGGCAAGAGGTTCCAAAAGCCAGCAGCAGCGTTCGTCGGTTTCCGTGCGTGTGTTTATACAACATCAGAACTTTTTGTGGCAGTTGAGGAAATACGCCTTCTTTCGGGCTCACGGTAAGTACGGCCATAAGTGGTTTCTGCAGTACTGTTTGCATTATTTTGCTTAAAAAGCAGTAAACTTTGAAAAATGTGATAGCCATGTCTAATTTAGACTTAAGATAATCCAATCTAGCTACAACACTGAATGTTAAAGTATTTTGTCTTGTTCAGACTCAATCTTGTTAAAGAAGAAAGACTTCCTGATACGGGTGGTAATACAACAGTAGGTGATATTGTGTTTGCTGTAACACATCTTGATGTCGTAAAGGTTTTTCTACAGAACTTGCCTGAGGAAATTTCAGGCCATTGTTCCCTAATAAACGTTGTTTCAGAGTGTAATAAAGGTGAATCAGAGGCTGGCGTTGTGCTGCAGTGAGGATGAGGATATGATGTTTTTTACACCGAAGATGAAAGAAGTGGAGATGTATTGCAAGAGGGAGCAGTTTCCTCAAGCCCTGAACTCTGCCAGCACTGGAGTTTGGTGGAAGTGGACTGCGTATGAGAAATGTGTGTATATCTTAATATCATATGCTGCTGCAGGATGTATCCCCAAGCAGAAACTGCTCTGCAAAGAGGAGCTCTGAACCCACGCTACCACATTCCAGTCCTCTTTGCAGGCACCTGCTGTCAGGGTGGTGGTGTGGGGTGGGATGGTGCTGCAGCAGGGAGCAGACGTGGGTAAGGCTTAGGTCCCCCTGCTCTCACCAGCACATCTACCCGATAGCCTGAGAGAACCTCCAGTTTGAGGAGGGAAGCGTCACTTCTCAGCTGATCTGTTCCCTTCGGTAAGGAATATCCTGATGCTCACAGACTTGAGAAGGAAACCCACCCAGTTATAGTTCGTCCTTTTGCTAAAAACACGCAAACCCCAATACTGCGGTATTCAGCTCTTCTGAATTATCTTTGCCTTTGATAAATGGTTGTCAGTGCCCTCAGTGTCCGTGCCTGATGGGTAGAGCATGTCCTTTCCCAGAGCGAAGGAGAGCAGCCCCCCACCCGCTCCAGCACCAGACTCCAAGAAGCAGCGGTACCGCGGCAGTGCTGCCGCTCAGCTCTGCGTGGCTCGCTGCGAAGCACCACTGACAGAGCAGGCAGAAGAGAAGGCCGAAGGGATACCTGATACCCTCTGAGCGGACCAAAACAAACTTCAGTCAGGTTTTTCAGATGCTTTTGTGCCAGCCTTCTGAAGGGAGTTAAGTACACGTGAGCCAAAGGGAGTGGATCTTGTGAGCTAATGTGTTTTATTTTGCAACTGGGCTAGGTTTAAGAGGATATTCAATACTCTCAGCTGGCAGGAGGGGGCCTTTCTAAGCCATGGTGACAGGGTAGATTTCAAGAGTCACATTGAAAGTAAGTGAGCCATGGGCTTGGGAAATGCCTGTTCGCTTTGGTACTGTAACTGTGGCTGTTTGCTGCCGCTCCTCTTCTGGCCTGCTTTCGTTATGGACCTGTAACAGCTGGCCTCGGGTTAGGCAGTATCTCCAGTTGAAAAATCTCGTTGGGTTTTCAGCTCACAAACCAGATCTGCGTATCTACATTTTTACTGCCCGTTACAGGATGAAATCAGAACCCCGAGGTCTGAGCTGACAAGGACCAGTAGGAAGCGGAGCTGGTAGATACAGCACTGAATTATTTTGAAGTATACTGTGCTCTGTAACTTCAAGTGTGCTCATACAATGGATTCATTTATAGCTGCTTGTAGTTTAAACACATTTTCTTAAGTACCCGGGCCTATTTTAAATACCACTTACATACTTCATAAAAGATAAAAGGTATATAAACATGGCCTTTCCTTCAAGTACTTGCTCGTGTGTGCTGCTGTGTGGGCGTGATGCACCAGGCAAGTGCTTTGCCCTAGCAGTTTTCATGCGGCGTGGAAATTTCCTCTCTTCTCATCTAGTGGTACGTTGAGGCTAACAGCTTTTATTTTGTGTGGGAGTGAACGAGAACTGCACGCACGGCCAGGTACCGGAGCTTAATTTGGAGGAGCTGATAAGGTAGGAAGTCTGCAAATGTCCCGATCTGATGTCACCAAGTAGCTCTCACATCCTCAAACTTGATTTATATTTTAATACGTCAGTGGATGTTGTGTTGCCTTGTTGGAAAGTTTGGAAAAGCGACTTAGAGCAGAATATCCACTCGTGTTAAGTCTCATTTTTCCTGTGTGGGGTAGACATAGCCAGCTAGCAAAGAAATGAAGGCCAAGTGGACAAAGTAGCACTTACGTTCCCTTTTCACTGCTGTTTTTAACTCAGAGTTTAAGATACAGTCTATGGATTTAGCAGATATGTTAAAAAACAAAACAACAACAACAAAAAAAACCAAACCTACAGCCACAAAGTGCTCTTCTTTTTTTATGTAAGCATGGTTTGTAATTTGCGAGGTACGTTTTTCTCTTTCCAACTTTCCTCCCATGTCCTAAGGTCCAGTTTATGTTAACATAAGTAAGTCTTCCTGTTATAAGTCACACCAAGTTTAAAAAATGTTTGAAAAAGACCTGTGACTGTACGATCTGTGGTCCGTGAACTGACTTTCTGTAGGGACATGCACCTTTCATGATGAAGACTGTTAGTAGGATGGGGTTTTTGTTCCATTCAGCTCTAGGTAATTCTGTCCTCTGGCAAGTTAAAAACAACTGCATTACAATCAAATATTCAAGCTCCTTACCTGTGATACTTTTGTTTCAAACAAAATATGAAACAGAAAACCCAGAAGGCCTCATTCAGTGTTGTTACTGCTCCAAATCCCCAGTTAAGTGTTCCCAGCCCGTGGTGTTTCACGTCTCTTGCTCACAGCACGAGGTTCTGGACGTTGTGTTGGTGCATGCCCTGCAGTCTGTGCATCACAGGGAAGGTGCATCACACATCGCAGTGTTCCCTCTCTCAGTAGCTCTGTGCACTGAATTAGGGCAGCAGGGACAGGTCTTGGTGTCGTGTGTGGGAGCTGGCATGTGCAAACACACCTTTTTGTACTGCAAGTTGATTGCTTGCAAGTTTGTCCCTCCATTGTCTAGCCAGAGCCTTTTTGTTATTATTACTTGTCTTTTTTGTCCGTTATCCTTCCTTTTCTCATCTTCTATGCTATTTCTACTTGGTCTCTCCTTCAGACATGCAATTATTTTCCCCCCCCTCCTCTCCGTTGCACTTTCCCAGTTTCTTCCCATCTACGCTTGTTTTTTCTCCTTGTGGTAACAGTTGAAATCTTCACATTTTTCCCCACTGTCATGTTTTTTCCCCACTGAAAGCTGGGGGGAAGAGCTGTGATTTGAGGAACTCGAGTTCTGGCTCCGTGCGTCTGAATGAGCACAGGTTTGGACTTTCTTCTTTGAGATCCTCTTGTGCCATGGGAGCTTGTTTGGGAAGCTGGAGCAATTTTCTGACAGAAGCAGCACATCAGCAGCTCTCGTGTGCCGTCTGGGTGGGAGCAAGAGAAGGAAGGCGTCCCCTGGTAGATGAGGTCCTGTGCACGTGTGCTTTTCACGCTCAGAAGTCAAAGGAGACCAACCTGTGAAACGGAGCACAGTTTCACCAGGAATTACAATACACGAAGAGGGAGCAGGGGAAATCTTTCAGGCGGCCGTCTGCAGGAGCCGCTGAGTGAACCAGGCCGCCTGCCCCTGCCCCTGCGCTGCGAGGGCTCGGCACGGCCGCTCTGCTACGGGCAGCGAGCAGCTGGAGTCCTGCCTTGGGCCGCCTGGTGCCGAGGGCAGTGCCAGAGTGCCCTGCCTGGTTTTCAGTGCAGTCCCTGGCAAATCTCCTGGCTGCACCGGGGAGAGCTTTGGGACGGGCAGAAGGACTGCTGCGTCCAGTGGTTTGTCAGCGTCCTGCTCTCCGTGGGCTAAGAAGTGCTCACGCCTATTAAAATGTCCGATAATTACACCAAGTCGCCTAACCTTGAATAACTCTGGGAAGAAAATGCTGTCCTGGGTGCACGCTTCACAGACCTATCGTTGTCTGGTCACCTTGGCATGAGTCTCATGAGCGCAGCACCCAAACCAAGTAGTTAATGAACAATGACCCCTCTGTAGATAGAGCAGAGGAGGTGAACAAACAGGTTGTAGTTAATGTTATTAAACGCGCCGTGTTAATTAGCATGAGGGCTTTGCAGCAGTATTCGCTGCAACAAGAAGACAATGACAGCTCCTGCCCCCAATCCCCGCGCTAGTGGAGCTGTTTGTACGCGTTGATAAACGTTATTAGGGTGCTGAAGAATGGGGTACTCCGTTAGTAGCTTGAAACTGTTTGTTGGGCAGGAAATGAAATGGAAGCTCGCTATAATTTTCATATAAAACCAAGAGTCTGAGTTGTTAAGATAGCAGGATGTAAATGTAATCCGTATTTAACACCCTTTTTCTTTTTTTTTTTTTTAAGGCATATGAGGTGAGCAGAAAAATCTTAATTTACAACATGGGCAATTTTCTGATTTTTTTTTCATAATTCTCTTGATGTCTGGATGCTTTCCCACAGTTATTTACAGCGATAATTATGAGGAAACTGTTGCCAACTTAGAATATGGTAGAGTGGATGCTTGCTTAATATTATTGAAAATCAGCCAGGCGGTGTCTAAATACGGGCTGAAGTGTTGTGTCGCGTGGTTGCGCGTGGCACTCGATTTATCAATGGTACACGGTCCTGTGCAGTGAGCTCCCGGAGTGCAGGAACTGCATGGAGTAACGTGATTCAAATGTGATTTCAGAGGAGGAAGCTGAAGTTGTCTTCATCGAGATGGAAACGTGACGCTTGTTTTGCAGACGAGTCCCCAACACAGTGAGGTCAACTCTGCTGCCATTGCTGGAGTTTAGGGAACGTTGCCATTTGCCTCGTGTCTGATTTGTTAGGTGGCGGCTGTCATTAAAACAAGCACACAAAACCCACATTTTGTTTAAAAACAAAGTTATGTGACTTTGAACTGGAATCAAGGCTATTTTCCTGTCGGTATGCGCTTTGTTTCCAACGCGCATGTATGTGCAAAGAATTTAAACTGTGATTTCACTTGATTTTAGCACACCATCCAAGCTTACTCAAGTTATCAGATGAATACCAGCTGGTGCGACTGACAGCCAAAACTAGAAAAATAACCTCGTTTAAGGATGGAAATCCCTATTCATGAGACCAGTTCAGAGAATTTCTTTCCAGCAGAACTGGTTGAGCAGCATGTTCTGATCATTGGTGTAGTGTATGGTTTTCAAAGACAGATGGTCATTGTGTTTAAAGGCTGTGTATTAATGCTCTGTTGATTAAAAAAGAAAAAGTATGAGTAAGTTGTTAATTTCTCTGGGAAAATATAATTAAACTGGTGAGATCGGGGTACATGTGACCTATACTGCGTTTGTTTTAGAGGCTTCACATTCAATTAGCTTTGCAAAATTGCCCTGAAATTTTACCCGCTTAAATGCGATGTCTGCATAGATGATGGGGAAAAAGATTGCTTTGTTTGCTGTAGGATGAACAGAAAATTAGTCTTACATTTCATCCTGTTGGAAAGTTGCTCCGTAGTGGTGTTAAATATTTAAAAATATCCAGTGGATGGCATTTGTCTCCACGTAACAAACTTCTTAAACTTGTTTCCGTGACATCAAACCTTCCAGAACCATTTAATGCAATAACTTTTATGGCTTTAGTCAAGCAGCTACGGAAAGCTGCTTTTTGCTCGTTATCTCTAATCTTTAAGTCATCCTCCTGTTGTGGTTTAGCTTGAAAGGAAGACGTTGCAGCTGGAACCTGCACGGCTGTATCCGAACGCGCTCGTTCCTTGTCAGGTCCTTGTCTCGTGGAGTGGAACAACAGGAGGCTGCTGGATTCTGCCAACTGGAAGTCTGAACATTATGGAGATTTCTCATAAGCTCCCCTCCCAGCCTGTCCCCATCATTTTGTTACCTGGGAGCCCTTTTGTTGGGCACTGGGGTCACTTGGCTTTTAGTTCATACTTTAGTTTGGTGCACTCGTGCATTAGAAATGCCCAGAAGTGAAGTTAACTCACGACCATCTACCTGTACATGTAGCAGGAGATAACAAAGCCGTCTGGCAGGGACTGATTCGAAGCTAGATGCTGGAACACGTGGTGGCTGTGGGGCTTTGCTGATTTCCACCCCGGCTGTTCTTCGATGTGCTCCTCTGCAGAAGGGCTTAGAACAGTTACTGCTTACACAGGTGTAACCCAGAAAATACTGGGGACTGCAAGGCTGCAGATGGGCTGCTTTGGGTCTGAAATATTTAATTACCTCATCCACTTAGCGTGCTAAACCTTGATCCCTGTATTTCTTAGCTTTTTGATTATTTAGCTTTGCGACGTTTTAATAGTGTTTCCTTGTATTCTGGGGTTGGAGAGTACGTACTGTCCTTGGTTCAGCCCTGTCGGAGCAGCTCTGTTCACAAGGCGTTCATTCAGAAATTGGCTGAATCAGTGAAAAGGTCCCGGATGCAGAGAATGATCAGAACTGCTTCCAAGGGAGGGTTTCTGTGATCCCGGATGAAGGGGAATAAAGCGGTGGGTGTACTGGAACGCGGTTCGGGAAGCATCGGGGTTGGTACTGCTCTGGGCTCGTGGTGGTTCAAAGGAATACAACTCAACAAGTGCATGCAGCTGGGCAAAGCGGGTTTGGGGGTTTTGTGTCTTAGAACAGCTTTGTGAGTGTGTGTACGCTGTCTGTGTTGGTCCTCACATCAATTACCTGATTCTGTGGACAAAAAGCACTCCGTAGAAGGATTTTTTTGGCTTTGTGGAACTTAGAGTATTCCTGTTGCAGGTATATTTTGATGTAGGTATGCCATACCATGAATCCGGTATATTTTGCAATACGACCTGTCACGGGTTGTATTTCAAATCTGCAAACTTCGATGGCAACTGGAAGGCAGTGCTGTCAGCCGGCTGCTCCTGCTTGGTTTCTAGCCGCAGAAGTCCCAGCTGGCAGCCAGGGGCTGCTTCGTGGATGGCCAAAGGCAGGATGGGTGCAAGCAGTGAGGCGGCTCTGCGGTAGGTGGCACGGCGCTGGGCGCTTGGTGCCCTGTCCTGGTGCTGCCCGGGGGCACACCAGCCGTGGAAGAGCAGCCAGCAGCCAGATTTTGTGTCGGGTTCGGTTGAGTAAGAGTTCAGTAGGACTGCTGCCATCTCTGCCAAGCTTAAGAGAACTGGCTTGGTGAAACTGCACCAATATGATAATCAGAAAAATCACTTCTTTTATATTATGGCTTGCAGCTGTCACACAGGACACAAGTTTCAAACCCCCAAACTCCTAGAATGTCTGGAGAAATCCAGACTGTGGTGTTTGACTGAGATATGCCATGGCTGGGATTTACGTCTTTAATCAAGAAGGAATAATTCTAAAATTGATTTTTCCCCTATAACTGTTTGTATATTACTCCCCAAATATATTTGTTGTGATACAACACGTCAGAATTTACAACTTTCATGCACTTAAATAGCAGAATTTACAAATATAATTAGAGGGTTAAAGGCATTACAAGAATAAAAGCGCTTTAATGACATTCAGTTGTTATTGACAACCCACTAATATCTGCTGCGTTCACATCAAGATTTCTAATGTAATAATACGAGCAGATGAAAGCTCTGCTATTTAACAGCTCAGTGCAGAGCACGTTCATCACAAACGCTCCGTGCATGCAGATGGAAAGTTACCGAGCAATTACGGGCAGTCAGCGCTCAGCTGCGGCTTACGCTGCACAAGCCGTGCTCTGCTCTTTGTTTTTACAGGGGATCACGCGAAGAGAGAGGAATTAAGAAGATAGGTGGCAGCAAACTGAAATGCCAGGAGGAGCTTTTGGTAGTTATTCCAAGACTCTCTGCCTGTTTTCAGCTTTCTAGAAATTGTAACGTCACTGCTTTGGAAGGGAGAAGTTCCTCTCCGGGCACTCACTGCGAGTGTTCTCAAGTCCCGGTTCTCGACCAGTTAAAAGAATTGTGAAAAATGGCAATCTATATATATTTTTTTCTTTTAAGATCCTCTTTTATTTCTCACGGCCCCGAGGAATAGAGCATTTTTTGTGAAGCAGCATCTAATGAAAATAAATCTTGATTTGAACATGCTTGAGTTTGGCTCAGTTAAAACAAGTTCCATAACTGCGGAACTTTTTTTTCTATTTATCTGTGTACGGTTCTACACTTGGGGCTTTTTAGCTGGGTTTTCCTATTTTCCTAACAGTGCATTTCCTACAGAACATGGATGCTCGGCTGGGAGGACCCAGCAAAGGAGCCTGAAGGGTGAACATGGCCGTGCACGGCAGCAGAGGGCTGGGCATCTGCCGAAGGAGCTCCCAGTTCCTTACCTGCACTTTTTACCCTGTCCCACGGAGGAAGGGTTTAAACCACCTTAGCCTTGAAGCTGTTGACACGTCATGGTGTTCTGGCACTTGCAGAGGTCGCAGATCTCCCTTCCCGCTGGGACCCGACTCATTTTCAGTGCATTTTCAGCAGCATTTGCATGTTCTCCTCGCCTGACTGACGGAAGCAGCCACGATGCTGCTGAAAGCTGTGTGCTGCTTGCTATTTTTCCACGGAGGTGAAAACTTGAGAGCAGAGAGGTAATTGGCAACCCTGAGGAAGAAGGTAGAGTCACTTCATGAATTTATGGAGTGTCTGAGAGCTCTCTGTACAAAATTATTCAGAGAAGACCACCCGAGAAGTTCCTCCTGAGGCCTGGAGATCATTGCGAACCCCGAGTTACGCTGGCGATGTACTTTGTAGTGCCACCTTGCAGTAGAAGTAAAAACTAGTGAGGTGGTCAAATGCTACTCGCTGCTTTAGAACGCGCAGACTTGAGGTGCTCTCATTTTGTTTTGCTTTTGTTGTTTTGCTTTGTTTTCCTTCGTTTTCCTTCATTTGCTGTTGTCAAACAAGATTTTCATAGAGAAGGTTGATAAAGCATGTAACAGGATACTGTCGGCACAAGCGGACACCCACGGCAGTGCCGCAGCAGGTGCTCTGGGCTTTTGCAGTGAGCAGTCGCATTCGTTGTGGCTCTCTGCTGGGGACTTGTGCTGTGCACCTGGAGACAGAGCCAAGGGCCAAGCACCCGGCTCTTTAGCGCTGAACACCATGGTGGGAGTTGTGTAAGGATTGAGCTGGAAAAACCTAAGGACGGGTTGCAGGATTGTAGCAAAAAGGCTTGGTGGGTTGGAGGAGAAATACTGGCAAGCAACGCTACCTCCTAAGGGTTACATGCTACGTGATGCGGGTCAAAGGAGCGCACAATCTGGTTTTCTTCTCCCTTTTGAAAGGTGCTGAGAGGGAAGAGTCAAGCGACCACATGAGTGTCCATTAACAGTGATCCCAAAGTGTGAACGTGAGCTCTCGGATGGTGGTGGTGCGGCGTGGAGGCTGTCCGATAGCTTACGCAGTAACGCTCTGGAAGGAGCTGTGGGTTTATTCCTGGGATGAGATTCTTCCAGTTTAGCTCGTGCAGCTAGACAGCACGGGGCGCGGCAGCGTGTTGGGAAGATGCCACTAAATTGTGTTGGTTTCTGTGTCTTGCAGGACTTCCGCTGCATGGAGGAAGACGCTTTTTACTAGAGATTTAACTTGCTTAAAGATATCAAGGTAGGAGTTTGTTTTTTTTTCCCCTTACATTTTCTTTACACATGTTTAAATAGAATGGAAGTTGTGCTCTGTTCTGGTTCCTTTGTTAACCTTTGCATAGGGCATGGGCACTGTCTACCTATGTCAGTTTTACACCTTTTAACCTGATTGTTTCTGTGCTTAGAGAAAAAGATGTAATGCTTTCACGTAGTCATGTTTGATCATTCTCTGTATTCTCCTGCTGGAAATAATCAGCAGGAAAATGGTGATGTAATAAAAAATATTTATATAGGGTTCTATGCAATTTGTCTTTCGAGATAAATATATGTATAAAAACTTTTCTTACTGCTTATTAAAACAGTTTATGCTTTTTTGTGAACAGAACGTGTAACAGTGACACAGCCTTCTGCATAAAAAATAGTCTGGTTTAATTTTTCAAGTTGTTTTTTCATTTGTAAAATCCAGAACCTTCAGTGTCCTGAGAAAGGTTTTCAGGGTTTGCTAGTGGATTGAGCTTTGGTTCCGTATCGAATATTCTTGAAACTTGAACAAGTTTGCAGAACTTAATTAGGTCTGTATTTCAGTGTTCCAGGTCATTTAGAAATGAAGAAAATCATTCAAATTTCCTTTAATCTCTCAAAATAGCCAGGTGCTGTAACTTTTCCTCCCCTGTCATACGCTGCCTACTTTCTTTTTTCATTTTCTGTCCTGCCGTTTTATCTCCAAAATTAACGTAAGACTGGTAGGAGCATCTCAGACACAACGTGCACTGCGTAGCTGTTTGTAGCGCAACAGCAAGACTGCTTGGCTGCTCCATGTCACAGCTGAAAGTTGAAGTTCCCGTGGTTGCTGATGGAGGAACCCTCTGCACTTCTTTGGTCTTCCGGCGGTTTGGGGCGCAATTGGGATTGGTGGTCCCGGCACAGCGAGGCTTGGTGATGCCAGCTGTAGGAAGTGCCCTGAAACTTCTCCCAGTGTCTGGGTTTTCAGAGGCAGGCAGTTTAAGTAGAGTTGACTTCAGCAAAATGATTCCAGGTTTAGTTTCAACTTAAATACCTAGTTCAAGGTTTTTGAGGAAGGTACGATTGATACGCTGATATGATTTGCAACCAAAACAGTGATTTTAAGTGTTACGGGCAACACAGAAGAGATTAAAACCGCCCAAGACGAGTTGATGAAAGTGGAGTAATCATATTTCGGACTTTTCCTCGGTATCGGTTTTCTCAGAGGCGGTGTAACTGACACTGTATACGGAGAGCATTAGCGTCCCTTATGAATTCAGTCTGTATCATTAATCTAGAATTAGAAACCAGGTTATACAAAATGATAAAGCCCCGTTCAAAATTCAATTTTCTGAATTTCAAGGTCACTACGTTTCCATAGTCAACAAAGAACGCTTCTGACTTCTGGCTTTCTTCTAGCGGGTGACCGCGTTGTTCAGTAGTGTTTCCGATCTCATTTTAAATAGCTATTTAGTTTTTCTTCTGTTAGACCGTAGTGAGCTGCTGCCCAGAAGAGGTTGGATGAGCGTTCGTAACGGACTTGTCTCGTGGCTCAGGCTCTGCCTGTGTACAGGTCAGCAGTGACGACAGACACCGCAGGCTTGTGAACATAATCACCACGGGCTCATCAAGAAACACGTTCGGCCTCATTCATCTTAGGGCTGTTGATGGGAATTTGTTTGCGGTGTTCTCGGAATTCTTTTCAGCTCCAGCATTGAAGGCTTCTTTATTTTGCTAAAATGAGAGCAGGGATTGAGGCTGACTTGTGCTTCCTCACGTAGAACCGCTGTACGCTTGCCCAGCGCGGATCCTCTTGGCTGTGTTTATGGATCTGAGCTCATCAAGGATAGCTGGAGAAGCGAAGGCATCGGGCATATCTAGCTGCGCACAGGAGGAAAGGCCACGGAAAGGCCACGGCGAGTGCAGGAGTGTTGGAGTGATGGGGGCTGCTGGTAGGACCTGTGGGAGGTGTAGCTGAGAGCTCTCCAAAAATTTGATGGGGAAGGGCTGGAGGGGATGGCCAGACAGACCCTCACCTGCCCTCACCACAACGATTAGTGCTCAGGCTTTCCTGAGGAAAAGTGAAATTATTGATGCTTGTTCATACTCGGTTGTCCTAAAGCCTCTTACAGGACTTTGTCCAATAAATTCTGTATTGCTTATGAACCTGTAGCTGGCAGGTTTTACTCTAATTCTTTTTGTTTTCCTTTTTTCCAAACAGTCCTACAAGTTCTTAGCATTTTTTTTGCTAGATTCCAACAAGCAAATTTTCATTCTTAAAGACCCTGGAAGTATTTCCTACCGCAATTCTGCTTCTGTTTTCTTCACCGTACACGGAGCAGTCTTACAGATACACGGCTCTTTGACTTCAAAGAGATAATCAGTTCCTCACGCTCCTCTTGCAAGTCGGAGCTGTTGTGTGAGGCAGGCAGCTCAACACATCTGCTTGTCAGGACATTGTGGAGCTCCTGACACAGCTCAGCGTTAGGGCGTACGGCAGCGCGGCCTGCCTGGCAGCGCTGGGTAAATGTGCCCTTGGGGCTGGCAGCCCTCGAGATAGGCAGCCTCTCAAAACATTCTCTTGGATTTCAGGGCGATTTAAAGAAGAGTGTAGGTTAAGCTTTGAATAATTTATTTGAGGAGCGTGGAAACTTTCAGCCTTGCAGAAGAAGGGAGCATGGAACAGATTTCTATATACAATGTGTGTTATACAGGGAATAAATGCTTGAAGGGCTGACTGCCTTGGTGGTGGGTTTTCCTTTTATTTTTCAATTTCTTTCATCTTGTGGTGATTAGCTTTAGAAATCTGTCACTTCTTTAAAGAAAGGCCTTGATACCTGCTCCTTCTTGAAGTTGGAACGCTCTTGGGAAGCAGTTCACAAATTTGTGAAAGCTTAGATTCTTTTGTTTTGTTCACAAAGTGTTAAGTTAGTGTTTACACGTAGTTAAATCCTGAAAACTAATATTCAGAAAGACAGTTTGGCTACCTTAGAATGCTCTCCGTATTATACACACGCCTTAATTTCTAAGACAGCGAGTTCAGCTTTTCTAATGAAACGAGGTGGTCTGATGCTACCAGGGACTTCTAAAATGGAGCAGTTCATGGGTTGTAACCGAGTGTTTATTTTGCAAAGCTTAGTTTCATCTTTGAATTCCAATCAAATGAAGTGGGAAGAAACGCTTGCCTTCTGTTGTGCGTCAGAGTGCTCTCGGTGGTGCCGTTTGGGTGGGACTCCAGCACTATGCAGTAGTGTAGTGCTCCTTCCGCAGGCTGGCAAAGCCTTGTGAGGCGCCAGGGTGGCACGAGATTGATTCATCCGATGCCCTTCTGAATTTTGGAGGTGGTTGTCCGTGACAGAGGTAGCGGTTTCTCATTGAAAATGTTTCTTGATGCAAGTTTGCAAACACTTTTTCCCCCCTATCTATATGTAAGATTAAAAATACTCTGAATTTTTGATAAGATAGTGTTCATAAACTGTTGAAGAATGTTGTGAAGGTTTGGGGAGTAACTTCGGCCTTTGGAATTTCCTACAGTGTCTGCTGGTGTTTGGGGCAGGAGGAACTTGCTTTGATTTGGAAATTCCATTTCCAATGGACAATGACTTTCCTCCGAGGTAGCACCCAAAACATGAAGTAGGTTTTGCAGCCTGCCTGGAAACTGCCTTAAAATGAAGAAAACAAAGAAACAGATCTTAGTCACGTGGGAGGATTTACTGAGAGTGCAGAATTGTTCGAGTTTAACATTTGGGGTAAAGATGCAGCTCGCAGCATCCAGCTTGCCTCTCTGCTCCCTTGCCTTCGTTTTCCTTTTCTCTTTGCGCCTTACGCTACAAATTTCTGGTTCTCCAGGAGCTCTGTGTACTTCACTGAAACCTAGCTCCGTTAGAAAATAAAACATGTGGCAGAGTCTCTTTAAAAAAAAAAAAAAAGCTATTTTTAAGTACCATTGTTGCTACGAAACAAGGTTCACAGGGCTAATACCTTCTTACGTACCTGCTGATACCATTTGGAGGCTTCTGGTGCACACCTTCACTGCGTTTGATGAAGTTACAGCTGGGGTCAATGACAAGTAAGATGTCGTAGCCCTTGGTCGCCTGGCTTGAGGACAGGAGCATCCCCTGGCACTGGGAGGAGCGTAAGGGATCCCCAGCTCAGCTCGGGCAGCAGCGTCCTCCGTCTTCAGCTCGTGCTGACCCAGCTGCAGGGAGCGGAGCAGAGAATTAACCTGGGCTGTAAGGTGCATGGAGTTCACTGGGCATGGAGAAGGGCCTGATCCAGCTCCTCCTAATACTGTAAGGCCATTTGCTGATTAATCCTAATTCCATGAACTAGTATGACCAACAGAATTTTTAATTGAGTGCTTATAGTTATTATTTCTGGCTTAGTTTTAGCTAAGCAGAGGAAGAGCTGTGGCCATATTTATTCCATGGTGCAAAATAATGAAGTTGTGCATGCAAAATAAAAACAGGAGTTGATTTTGGTGACCTGACCATGCTACTGCTGTATATTGTGGAAACCTTGACTAATCAGGATATAAATGCAGTGAGTATTTAGGCTTGGAATCCAACATTCACTGTAAGACACAGTGAGAAACCGCATCAGGAGTTGATGCTAAACTGAGCATACTGCCGAAAGGCCTTGCTTGCCATCTCCCACCCCTGAGGGTCACCAAAGATCCAGTGGTCCTCCGAGCCTTCGAGGTGAGCTCTGGGTATGTGGAATTAGTCCTTAAGGCACCCCAGGGCTGGTAGCTCAGGGTCTTAGTGGGAGACATCAGATCTTTCTGTACCTCATGGTTCTTGAGAGAGAATTTATGGAGCCCCCACACATGCCCTGAGCGGAGGCTTAATCCAGTCTCGGTGGCAGCGCAGCAGTTCTGTCATGTGAAGGCTGCAGGTAAACATCCTTAGCACATTGTCGCCCCCACCTTTGGCACTGTTCAGGCTCAGTCCAGTTGGCTCCTTCAGCATAATTAGGTTAATTAAGTTATTCCTCAGCGCTCCTGGCACGCCTCCACTCATTTCTGGTCTCGGCAGAAGCTGACCTGGGGATAGGCCCTACGCCTCCTCCTGAATCTGTAGGAGCTTTGAAGTTTGGGGCTGTCTGCTGTTAGTACAAGAACTGTGAAGATGAGTTGTCCGACCAGACCGAGGTGGGATTTCCCATGGGTACCCAGAGAGCTGCCTTCTTGTTTTAAAAGGAACAAGAAAAGAAAAAAAATTACCTGTCCTCTTCTTTAGGGGGATTTCAGTAGGGCATTTCTGTCCTACCTAGGCTCACAAAGCGTTCCAAGGTCGTTGTTTGCCCTCTTTTTACCTAAATCTGGAAAAGCAAAGAGCAATTTACAATCCTCTTTTGCCCTTCCCCCTGCACTGGCCAACCCCAACGCGTGGTGCTGCAGCTCGGAGTCGCGGAGTGGCCGGGATGCTTCCTGGGGTCCGGATGAAACCTTGTGCTCCGGTCTGTGCCCAGCGCCTCTTGTCCTGGCCCTGGGCACCACTGGAAAGAGAATGGCACCTTCCCGTCAGGTATTGCAACAAACCAGTAACATCCCTTCTACGCTCATCAGCTTTCCTTGTAAAAATGGTCTTTGGTCATAAGAAAAGAACTATAAATGTAAGAATTTTCTCTTAAATCGAAGTAGTTGCTGCTTGCTTGCTGTATTTTGCCTTTTTCACATCCTCCTTTAACACGTACGTTTTTCAGTGGTGCATTCAGAATGAATCGAAAATCATTTTCAGACTCGAGCAGTTCCTCAGCAAGTAGCAGGAGGTGTTCACGGCCTTCTTGTTGTCTTGCTCAAAGCCGAGATAAATACGTTTGGATTAGTGGGCTGCTGGAGGGATTATAATGTTACCGTGTTCCAGAATAAATAACACTGAGTTCAGCTGCATTCTCTTTACGTTTGATGTCTACGTCACATTTCCTCCTGATGGTGCAAAGAGCGTTGCATATGAAGAAGTGTATTAGTAAGGGTGATACAAAGCCAGAGGCTTTCTGCCGATGCTGTGAGCTGGAACAGGACAGCCATCTAAAGAAACGAAATGAGCAGGATTCAGATTCAAGACAATTGTGTTTGCGGCCAGACAATCTTTTTTCCATAGTCATGTAACAGTGGGATACTTGGAAGAGGGGCTTAAGCTTTGTTTGGGAGCCCTGGGGATAAGCCCAAATACCAGCCCTTTGTGCTCGTGTCGTTGTGCGAGGCTTCGGGAAGAAGCCAGGCAATATTTAAGCAATTAATAGATGCACAGGAAATGCTGGTGCTGTATCCTCATTAATAACTCGCGCATGCGGACACACCAAAATCTGCCAGGAAATGTCCGTATCTCCCAGTAAGTGAACAGGTCACATCAAAGGGACTTTGAGTGGCTTCAAATATACCTACAAAGCTTTCTGAATTAGGTACTAGGGATTATTCTATGAATATACTTCAGAATATTAGGTAACTGTGAAGTAACTCGAGGTAGCATTCGCTGAGCATCCTCCAAGATGGATTTCATTGTTTAAGAAAAGAAGTCATGATATGTTTCTGTAAGATGAGTGTATTACCTTTGAAGTATGGAATACTATATATACAATAAAAGCAAAGTTATGTTTTATTGTATGTGCTGATCAAAGACTCTTTACTATTCTTTTGGTCTAGTTTGGAGCTGCTTTTCTTGTTGTTTTGACGCTTTACCTCCTTTAATAAGAGGATGTTCCACTAGAGCAGGCTGTCAGTGTGTCTGGTGAACCCAGGAGCTCATTCTTTTATCTTCAGCAGCACACAGACTACTTTTTTTTGTTTGTTTGTCTGAGGTGTACATAGGAAGAAAAATACATGGATAATGTTTGTTAACTTTGGTTTGAGTTGCTTTCCTCCTCATGACAATTTATTCAATTCAGAGAAGAATCTGACAGTCAGCTCGCCCGGGAGCTAAAGACAATACCTTCAGCAAGTTGTTAGCAAGGCTGACTTTCTCAGTGGTGTGAAGGGTAGCAGCTCTTTCCAGCACATTTGGCCTTCATAGTAATGGGAAATGGAGGCAGAGTTGGCTAAATGCTGTGTTTTTCCCACCTTCGGGTGACAGTAATGTGCTTAAAGCCTCTGGCAATGTCAGCGGGTCCTGCTGACAGTGCGGAGATTGCGTTGTCCCGGAGATGGTCGGGATGAAGGAAAGCCAACGACATGGTAGGCTCTGTACGGGTGCTTGTTCCTATCGCTAGGAAGCGTGTTCCTAAAGCAGAATTATTCTTCGTTCCAGGTTTTGATCTCATTTTTCACTCTTTCTTACAGTTTGTGTTGACCAAATCAAAGTGTTATTTGCTACAAGTAGTGTTCTCTTAATTTACTCAGGTTTTGGGATACACAAAGTGGAACAGGATCGCCATGTTTCGAAACAGTCTCAAGATGCTTCTTACAGGAGGGAAGTCAAACCGCAAAAACAGGTCCAGTGGTAAGTAAATGCCAGCTCCTCGTGCATGTGTTTCATGGACAGTTCTTGAAAGCATTCCTTTCGTGTATTGTGCTTCGGTTTTCCCGGGTCTCTTTTTCTTATTAATGAACAGAAGTACTCAGCGTGTTGATCTTGTAGACTCAAAACATCATCGTGGGCCATTACAATGCTGTGCTGAGATTTCATATTAAAAGTACTGGAAGCAAACCACATTGAAGTTTCAGTGCAGAGACAAGATGCAGAGAAAAAGAATTAGTTGTATCTTAGCAATACTTGTGGTAGAATTAGCAATTATTTCTGTGAAAAACGAAGGGGAGGGAGATGGAATTAAAGACAAATTGCCCATGTTTAGCCAGTGCTTCTGGTATGGTTTTTTCCCCTGTCCCAGGACAATTGCTTGTAGTTCCGACTGGTCCCTTTGTCTTGGCCCGTTTATTCCGTGAAGGAGGCTGGGTGAGATTCTGACTGCAACGCAAAATGTTGCAAAAATATTGCCGTGCTTTAAAAGCATTTTTATTACACTTTCATCGTTATTTCCAAGAACGGAGTGCTGGCAGCGTAAGAACTTCTAATGAGCTATTTCGTTTTTCTTTTTGAAGCCATCTGGCAGCACGTTTTGAGTATTTTGGGATACATTGTTTATTTGTGCTTGTGAGTCCATGTAAATAGTGCATCTGTATATTCCGTGGGAAGCCACGGTGAAGACGCAGAGGTACAATGGCGATAATGCAATGGAAAATAAACTTTTCCCTTGGCTGAAACAGGCCAATCCGTATCTCTCAGTGCCAGCGTATTTCCCCATTTAGTATCTCATTACCCAAGTTGTACTGGGGAAGGAGGGGTGTTGTTTTTCAGCAGTGCAGCTTGCCATGTCCTGAAGTCGCCCGGTGGCAGCGCTGACTTCGTCATTTCGGTCCCGGCACATCCGTGCGCTGCGAGCCGCGCTGCTGCCGGGAGGCGCGGGGCTGACTCCCGGGCGTTTGTCATGGAGGCGGTAGCGGTGCGTCACGGTGTTGACTTCCTTGCGTTTGTTATTGTAATTAGCGCGTCTTGCAGGGGAAAAATGTCTGTTTTGCAAAGGCTCCCTTAGTGCCGGAGCCCGAGGTGGTGGTTGTCAGTCCCTGGTTTGACGAAGCAGATTTTGTTTTCTTATCGACTCCTAAGTCTGCTGTTGCGAGAGGCAGGTACCCGCACACAGAGCCGGGTGGGTTTGGGGCAGACACGCCGGCAGATGGCTCTTGTGATTCTGTAGCTCTGAAGTACCGCGTTTCACAGCGCAAAGCCCAGGGATGTACAAATCATCTCCTGATGAGAGACTCAACCTTTGGAAAACAGTGCAGGAGACAAATAACCTCCACTTGTGGTTTCTGTACAAAGCCAGATCTCTGTCAGATGTTCCGTTATCATTCCTCTCTGTTTCTTTTGGCTTAGCTCCCAAAGCAATGCATTGTGTCTGCACGGCTCCGCAAGTGTGGGTTCCTTACTTTGTGAATGAAAAGTGTCGGAAATAACAGGATTTGGTACGGCAATGCTTCTGTTTTCGAGCAGAACAGAAAAACAATGTATTCTTGAAAAACCACGTGATTGTGTTTTCTATTATCAAAGTTTTCTCTAATGCCTAACGACTGTACTGGACGTTGGATGTCACGTTGGATATATGGACGTTGGATATATACAATTCTGCCTTTGAAATAAGTTCCTGTATTGAGAAATACTCTTTTTGGCTTTCCTTAGGGGAAGGGGAGGGAATTTAAAGAAAAAAAAAGAGAAGTTTTGTTATATTGACAGTGTCCAAATTGAAAACATTCCTCCACTGGAAGATAATTTTTCAGATGATAAGCACTAGCTTATCACAATATAACATAACCTTAGATGAATTCGTTGCTGCCTGGATTTTTAATAAATGTATTTAATTTTGTAATTTCTTTGTAACACAGGAAGGGGAAAATCAATAAATCGTTCCTGCACAATCCTATGTGCCATGGAGTACGATAAGCTTGAAATTTTATTTATTTGCTTTTCAGCTCTGGTGAAGTACAAAGTCAATGCTTTAAAGTCAATAAAAGGGAGAGTACTTCTCTGATGCTGTGCAGAAATGGATGTTGTCCCGTCACTGGCGATGACGGAGCAGTCCCACACAGGTCTGAGCAATCTGACTTCACAGTCGTCTTGCTTGCCGTGCTTATCCTGGACTTCACGTCCCCTTTCTCTTCATCTTCCCTTCTTTCCCAGTCTCTCCGTAAGCCAGGGAAAGGATCTTGAGGAACGCCCCCATCACCCTTAAACACACGTACACGTTTCACAACGAGAGCTGAGTGTTTCGGTTCGCTAAGGCACGTCCTTCAGCACGTGTACGTGGTCATCACCCACACCGTCACCGCCTCCCCGGGCCTTCAGCTCTGTGCCTTGTAAGGCTCCTTCTGTGGAGGTACAGGTGGGAAGCTGCGAGTTCTGGATTTCTTCTTTCCAGCCAAGTGCTTCCAAAAGCTTAGGTATTTGATGTTAGCAATGATAATTATCATCGGCGTGATTTGAAGTGCAAAGCTGCTGTTGGAGATGAAGCTTTCCCGGCCATTGTGGAGCTGTGATTTGCCTCCTGGTTCAGGAGGTGCTTTTTGGAGGTAGGGTCTGCAGGCTGGGTCTGCAGGCTGGGGCAGGGCGAGAGAGCCGCTGGGGACGCGGTGGCAGGCGGCTCTGAGCGAGCTGTGCCCACCAGCCGGCCGTGGCAGGAGCTGCACCCGTACCTGGGAACCTGGAGCACACTGAGAACCCTGAGCTCTGCCTTGTGAAAGAGGCTTTGGGTTTGCTTGCTGATTCACTTCCGTGTAATGATTTAACTGGGGGAGGTGGGTGACAGCCCGCCCTGCTCCGTGGTGTGTGTGGGTTTGGATGAAGTTGCGCTGCGTGTATCTGAATTTCCTCTCCTCCAGTCTTGGGCCTTTCCAGGCCGGGAGTAACGCTTTGAAGCAGGGTGAAAGGTGGTGTTGGTTTTTGTTCCTTGTGGAATGCAGTGAGCACAAGGCCTTTGAAATTACTTCTCTTTGCAATTCTTTCATTTGCAGTAATGCAGTTAGCAAACAGGGTCGGTCGAGTCAAGCTAACAATCCCTGTATGTTATGATGTGGTTTTGATCATTCTTCATGATTAAAAGTACACCAGTAGTGGTAACAGCAAAATGCCTTCTTATTATTCCTCCTTCAGAAACTGCTGAGCAACTTCTCTGAAGAGCTGCGGTTAACATTTATTTAGACTCAGCTGGGTTTTTTCCTTGGTACTCTTTATGGTCTTGCGGTTCAGGAACACACAAAATATTTATAAAAGAAGACTACCAATTAAGTGTGGATGAGCGTACAGTTACATGCAGTAATGCCAATTAAAATAAATGAATTTCTACTGCAGCATCAGATTTTGTAATCTCCTGTGGTTAATTGTGTGTGTGTACTCTCGGAGCTGCGCTCGTAGGGCTTCAGAGCCGCGCGCTGTGAGCACTGCAACTCCGGGCATGTAGTCGTGCACGTATTTAATATCGCCGTGACCAAAATGCTCAGGTGACTCAAGGGCACTCGAGATATTCTACAGTAATGCCTTGAGGACACATCACGACTGTGGCAGTATTTTGATTAGAACATAGTTACTTCTGTCACAGGCTGGGATTCCACGAGGCTACCAGACGACAGCCTCTCTGGGCTGAAATTTGGTCTGAGTCTGCTTAAATATTACCTGTGTTTTTCTATGCTAACTTAACTTTGCAGAGATACAGATGTTCTTATTCCTAAGTTTGTATCCAGGGCTAAATTTATGTAGTCAAATATGCTCATTTTAAAGCGTAAAAGCACTGTGCCATGCTCCATCCTTGTGGCGGAAGGGCCAGCACGGCTCTTGTGGCCAGAAGCCCTGCCGCCAGGGCAGGCAGTCACATTAGAAGCTGTAGGGAGGCATCCCTGTGTGCTGCTGCTTCCCAGAAATGTGCTTTTCACAGCTCTTTCCCCCAGATTCAGCCCTCATGGGGCAATTCTGCTCCGTCATCTGAATCCAGAGACTATGAGGTACTCTCTTCTTTTTATCTGTTTTATCTAGGCCTGCCCTGTATTTATTTGTATTTGCTTGCTTATACTAAACACTCACCGATCTGGGTGTGTTTACATAGATCAATCCACTAACGTATTCCTGCAGTGTTTTGGTAGTGAAATGGGGCTACGTAATGGATCCGGTCTTTCCACCTGTTAGAATTACCTTGTTTGATTTCCGAGCAGATGCACCATTTCCTTCTTAAATCATCACATTAAATTAATGCTCCTTTAAGAGTACAAATTCCTTTTAGAACCTGGTAAAATTAATCTATGAAAGCATTTGTGTTTACCTGCTTTTGTGTTTCTGTGCACTTTGTGAGGCAGAAGCCCAGGAACTCCAGCCTTGTATTTCTGACGGAGGCTATGGTAAGTTCTTAACACACCTTTTTTTTTTTTTTAATCTTAAATTTATCAGAGGTGTGTCATCTTCGTTACTGTCATAAAGCAGCGCAAAGGGTCTTTCTGTTCTGCTGAGTGAGTTAGGAGCTGTCTGAGCCAGGAGCCTGCCTGGGTCCGTACTGCTTTTGCCGTAGATATTCCAAAGCCTGTTCTGCTTTCCTTGCTCACAGGAGAGCCAATTACTTCCAACTTCCAACGTATTTATAGGCCTTTTGGAACCTGCCACTTTATATTTTAATTCCAGGACTAAAAGAGCCCCATCAAAAGCTCTTCTCTTTTGATTCTCGCCGTTGTAAGATGAAAGGCGTTTTGATGAAGGTCTCATCACTGCCATGCCCGAGCCCCACGCGGTTCCTTGTCTGTCTGATCTCTTGGAAATCTTAAGCGTCATTTTTACTCCAAAAGAGCTTTAGAGGGTCGCAAATGCTGTTTGGATTTCATTTCCGAAAGAAATTGCTGAGTGATCAGGTCCAGCTGGTGGGCCCTATAGACGCTGGGACAACGTCATTTAGGAAGGTAATTGGAAGCGAGACTGAAAGACCTCTGAGAAGCACGGACTGTATTGTCGTACTGGATGCTGACTGCTTCTACGTGGCCAAGGTGTTCCATCCAAGTAATAATTCAGACCTTTTCTTCTAAAAGAACCTCTCTAGCTGTTCATAAATTCCTATTTAGACAAGCCTCGAGCACGATGACAAATCCACAGCCCCTCAGACTTCAGAGAAATCCCGTCCTTGTGTTTATGAAGAAGGAACCGACCCTTCCTGCAAGCTCCTGGAGCACCCGCTGCTTTGGTCTCTGTAATGCAGTGCATTGCTCAGAAGGAAGTGCATCAGGTGCACGTGAGTACACACACACGTGTTTTTCTTGCTAAGGAATACATCTTTGGTCAGCAGGTGTGTCTTTCATGTACCGAGCTCTCTTCCCAGACAAACGAAAGATGTTTGGACAATGAAGTTCCTGCTTCTTCCCTGCGTGGCTCTCCTGGAGAGAACTTCAGTGGCCGGTGCCCCCGTCGTTGTGACGTGTATTTCTTTACTTTGGGCCCACAAATGGACCTTTGGTAACAAAGCAAATCTTAACCTAACTTGCTTTATAGCCAGCCCATAAATCTTTCTTACGGGACAGATCCGTTCAGACCTCTGCTGTGTTTATAATTGTCTGACTGACTCAACAGCTCCGCCAGAATTTGTCAGCGTGTGTTGTTTCGTGCTTCCGTGGGTGAGCGTTTTGGGGTGAGCAGGGGACAATCCAGCTCTGTCAGGCTGAGCCTTGCCCGTGTTTTCACAAATATGACCATCACCAGCTGTAACAACAAGCGTGTTGACGAAGCCTGCCTCCATCCTGTTATGTGCAACCAGCGATGAATGTTCTCACCCCACCTTTTGTCTTTTCAGGGCCCTAAAAGTGACTTGAACTGAAGCACCATTCAGCGAGCTGTGTTCCCACATCATCTTTGTGGATTTTTCCATGCTCTCGAGCTTTAATTTACTGTTTTATTCTTTATCTTTTTTGCTCTCGTCAAATACAGACGTAATGCTAATCTTTTTCTGGAGGGCAATTTTTAATCCTTAGTGCTTCCTGCTTGTTGTCCCATGATGCCAGGTGGCATTTTCTGTACGCGGAGTTTTTTGGAGACACATTTAAAGCCGTGCTCCATGCCTCAACCTCCCTTCTACCTTCCTTTATTGTGCTACATGTATAAAGCTTTCCTCTTTGCCCCCATTTTCAAACTGTGTTTACTTTCCTCCTTTTTTCCCAACATTTCAGTCCCCCAGACAACTGCACTGCTCCTGAAATGTGCAATATTTCTGCTTCTTTCACTTTCTCTCAGTTAGGTCATCACACAACTTGGTGGTTTTCCTTCTCAGTCTTCCTTATGTTTTGTCTTTGTTTTCTGTGAGTGACTTGGAAGAAGGAAGTGTTTATTAACATCTGGTATTTCTGAAGTACTGTATTTTGGACTCTTTAAACCTCCCAAAATTTAAACCTCATAGTAAAATCTTCCTTATTTTTCCCCATTTGGATGTTCTGCTCTATTAATTATGTAAAGATATGTTTGAAATGCAGGCCCCATCTATCAGATACGTTCACTGCTTTGACACAGGTGCTGTTCCTATTACTTATCTCTTTCCATTGAAGGAGCCTGGGTCAAAAATGCTCATTCTTACTTTTACTCCCCCTGACCAAAACAAATGCAAAGATGGAACAAGAGAATCCTTAGACTCTGCCCCATTTGTTCAAAAAAGTTAATTTTTAAATTTAGTTAGTCTGGGGAGGGGAGAGAGAAACGCTTGATGGCTCATCTCTGCTGATTGCATTTGTTCCAAGAAGGAGAGGAAGGCCTGCTGCGGGTACCGTGCGGGGTCGTCCCTTTACAGCTGCTGGGGGATGTTTTTTCTTTTGCTGATTCCCTGTGTCTGCTAGCTATCACTGCATCTGCAAGCACTCCCGTTTCTTTTTTGTTCCTCCAGTCATCCACGCTTTATTCTCAGATGTATTCCTACTTGCTGGTTTTTATCCAAGACTTATCTCTAGGTCACTGAGCCTATTCTCAAGGTCTCCTGTACGGGCTTCAGTCCTCCTCAAGCCGGTCCCTTCGTTAGCGATTCTACAGATCTGATTGCTGAGATGAATTCACCGAAGTCCCTTCTAATAGCAGGGCTGATCCATCTCCAGCTCTCTTTGAATGCCATTTCCCTTACGGCATCCATCTCATTCTGCCCTCCTCGCACGCTGCTCTGGGCTCCTTGACCTCCAGCGAGTTTATTCCAGGGAGGAGGAGGCTTTGTAAAGGACCCTTTTTGCAGGCATCCATTCTGCAAACAAGGGAATTGATGTTTTTTTGAAATTAAAGGCCTCGGGGAGCGGCAATGTTGGCCGGTTGTGCCATTTCCCCTTCAGAGCTCTGCCCAGAGGCAGTGGCCCGCCTGCTGGTGCTGTGCTTCACCAGCCCTGCCCTGAACCCACCTGAAAGCTTTCGCTGGACACGCTTGGTTTGGAGCCATCAGAAGCTATGGGAACAATTAATTATTTGCCTTTGGTGTCTGTAGAGCTTTCTGTTGAACGTTGTACTGACAGAAAGCAGTACCTGACCTGAGCTCCTGGAGTTTGTTGGAGCTTTGTGTAAGCTTTGCTCTCAGGCAGGGATGAGCAAGGAAATAAAACACGGGGAGCTGGGCTGGCTGGCTGGGGATCAGTTGTGTAACCTGGCTTCTTTAATGCCGGTTGACTTGATGCTGAATGCTGCTTAAAGAGCACAGCTGGTTATTTACTGTCCTGGTGGCTGCTGGTAGGCCTTTGAATGACTTCGAGCAGCCTCCTCACGCGAGGGCTGTCTGTGCGGGCATGAAAGCTGCAGTAGGGGTTTGAGCTGGGGCTCCCTGTCGCTCTCCAGATGCCTTTCACCAGGCCCTTCCCATATTTTTCCAGGAGCATGTCGGAAGCTGGAAGGTACGTGCTGAGAAGCAGCGAGGTCCCCAGGGGCGTGGAGGGGTCTGGGGACAGGTGGGCTGGGCAGCCTCACCTCAGTCCCTGGAAGAAAATCCCTAAGACTTCTTTGAAGCCATTTCCAGGCATGAAAGACAAGGCCATCAGCAAAGGCCAGCACAGAGTTATCAAGTAAAAGCTGTGCTTGGGCACCTGATGCCTTCAGTGATGAAATAACTGGCTCTGCGGCCCAGTCAAGGATCGATACTGGTGCCGGTACTACTCAGCATCTTCAGGAGCTGGACCAGGGATGGAGTACGTCCTTGCCACGCTTGTGGGCAATGCTTTCTTGGAGGCAGCAGGTGATGCCCTGGAGGACAGGACTGCTGGTCCAAGGGATCTCGTCAAGCTGGGGCAACCTGGCCGAGCTCAGCGCAGCATCGTGCTCGTAGGACGGGGGAACCCACAGATAGATATAAGGTATTAAGCAGTATGGTGTTGGGGTTCTTGTCCTTTTCCTGGCAGGTATTTCGTTGTTGGATGCACAGAAATAAAAGCATGTCAGTACAAGAAGACTGAGGCTTAGGAGCGGAGGCTGGTCAGTGCTCTTGGGTGTTTTCTCTTCAGTGATTGGAGTGCCACAAACCGGTGAAAGCCTTTTACATTTCCGTTTGTGAGATGGGGACGGTATTTCATCGCTCAACCTTAGGAGTGAGCAGTCCAATTTTGTGAAACAGTTGGATGTAAAACATTCTGATGATGAATTCCGAGGAAGAGCTCGCGGCGGTTAATAATTTTGTCTCAGAATCGCCTTCAGTGCGCGCAGTGAGTCAACACGCCGAGCTTCAAAATAACCCCCTGAATAGGTGCTAAGCGAATGAAGCACCAAGCCTGTTATTAAATATAGCAGAAACTTTGGGGCTAAGGATGAAACAGAGCATTCTACTCTTACGGTCAGACTGTGGGTGTATAAAGGGGGCAGAATAGAACACGTATATACTGTGTAATTTGGGGTGTTTCTGGGATTTCGTGGTGGGCACGCGTGGGGCTGGGATAACCACCTGGCATCGTCTTGCTCGCGGTGAGCCAGCAGAGGGAGCAGAAGCTTTCTGACAAATCAGGGATCCAACACTGCGCTGGAAAACGTCGTGCTGCTAGGCAGAGCAGCCAGGTACGTTGTCCGTGGCAGGTGATGTCTTCCCTGATTCCTTTAAAAAACCTCTGATACAGAATTCAAATGGAATGGGTACGCCTCAGAAGAAAATGTCGGGGTTTGAGGGATTTGTTAGGGCTTATTGCTGGGCGAGTGGAATGTCCTGTCCAGGATTTCTAAGGAAACATCAACAATTGGCATATTCATACTTGTTTTAAAACTTCAGCTATTTAATCTGTAAAAGCAGTCAGAAAACACTGGTGTCTAACAGCCCATCTGTGGTTTTCTGTATCGGAACAAGCAGCGTCCCACTACTTAGGTAAGAAACAGACGTTGTTCGTTTTGTTTAAATCTGGTTTTGAAGCTAAGGAGCCGATCTAATCTGTAAGAATGGATTTATAGTTTTTACACAATCCAGAAGTAATTTATTTATTTTACCATTCTGGAAACTTGCTGAATATCAAATGCTTATAAATAAATAGGTGCAGGATCAACACGCAAGCGTTGGACGCTTGTTGTTTTATGTTATTGCGTTGAATGCGTTGTGTTTTTCTTGTAAGCAGAACTTGGTGGGGCGCAAAAATAAGCAAATGTCTTCATGTGCAGTAAAGGTAATTGAAAATACAGTGGAGAAAAGCTGAAGCTGAATTTGAAGCATTGTATTTCTGTTCTTTGCGGAAGTTGAAACTGTAATTTCTGTTTGCAGTGAAATGCTGCCCGCAAGGATTTCAAATAGATGTCAGTCATGGAAAACCTTAGGTAATTTCCTCTGCTAATTAGCTCCTGAATTTCCATACCACGTGGCTTGGCACAATTTCAGTATGATTTTCCAAGCAATAAATGACACCGAGAGATGAACCAAGCACGTTTGTCTCACCGGCTGATGCGCTCCAGCAGGAGTGGGTGAGTCTCTGGGGCAGGTGAGTTGGATTCATCTCCCCAGCAAATTCAGCTCCTCGGGAAAAGGCTCCTGCAAGGTGCCTGTTGGAAGTCCACATTATCAAGATACTCTCTTTTCTCTTATTCATCTGTAGGAGTCGGTTCGATGAGACTAAATAAGAATAAAATGTTAGCAACAACGTGTAATACATTACAGCGTAGGTAAAATCAAAAATATAGAACAGGAACTTGGAGTGCACGGAATGCAGATGTCACAACATAAAAGTTGTGGTTTTTCATATTTGGCTGGGGGAAGAAAGGTTCTTCTAGGTATCCCTGGAATATGATAACATAGTGTGGAAGGAAAACTGACTGCTGTGTGGGGTAGAGGGGCTGCTTCAGAAACGCCTGTACTCCCTGGTGTAAAATAGGCTGCAGAGCAGCCCTGTTAGCTGATGATTTCATTTTGTGTTTAAGCTTCTGAGTTTGATGAGAAAAGTCAAGATGAGACTGTAACTGAAGGGGGGAAGGTGGCGTTAGCTTATAACCTCGTTACATTTCCTTTTCAATGTTTGACTTTCCAGCTATCCGGTTATAAAAATAAGCAGCAAAGAATATAGAAGAAGATGGATGGGCTGTGCTGACAGTTGGGGCAGTTGTAGTTACTGCTGTGAGAGAAGCACCAGAATGCTTTGTACGGCAGGGACCACCTGGAAGGGAGAGATTGATGAACTATTTGGCTACAAGGCACGCAGGAGTTAGATCCCAAGGCTTTCCTAGTGCGATAGGACATGAAGTGCGCCTTCAAGAGCCTCTGTTGTGGCAGCAGCTTTAGAACAGGTGCCTAAGATGATTGAAGAAGTTTCTGGGACTTCCCAATCCTGCAGATTGTTCAATTACATATTGCAATTAAATTTAAGAAGTCTGTAGCCTCATAACCCTGTCCTAGGAAGGGAAGATGACCCCTGATCGGAGACCGAGCAGCGACTCAGTGCTCCACGTGCCAAACGCTCTGGGCCTGCCGGGCGCTCCCGTAGTGCTGGAAGCGTTCTGTCCCCCAGCGGGCTAGGAACAAAACGAACCGAAACCTACTTCAGGAATTATTTTTCACTTTGGTGAGTGAAGTAACGTGTGATCGGGGTCCTTGGCGTATGGCTCGAGGCGGGCTGTGCCTGTTCTCCTGGTGCGTGGCTGGGTGCGTTTTGTAGAGGTTGGGTTTCCTCCGCCCTGCCTGCAGACGGCCGAGCCCTGTGGCCTCCACATCTGCCGTCTCCACTGCCATCCCACTCCTCAGTCCTGGTGATCTGTCTTAGTCCAGGCATATCTTAGCTTAAATTTTCCACCGAAGGTGGGGGATTTTTTCCCTACAACGATTTTTTTCAATACCTAAAGATAAATATTATTAACATTCAGCGTGACTTCTCCATGGGAAGTGTTGATGGGGATTCTTGCATT
This sequence comes from Heteronetta atricapilla, assembly GCA_011075105.1. Lineage (NCBI taxonomy): Eukaryota > Metazoa > Chordata > Aves > Anseriformes > Anatidae > Heteronetta > Heteronetta atricapilla. The sequence goes on from CM021757.1 coordinate 2,410,198, forward strand.
TGTTTATTACATCGACAGATGTTGAAACCATCTCTCTCCCTCCCAGAATTACATCCCAGGCATGATTCACATTTTTATTTTTGAGTTTTTTGTGCACTAAACATTGGCTTATATAAAACCTGCTGATCAGTGACTTGCTTTGATGCCTGAAGTCCTGGAGTTGGGCTTGGTCCTTGTGGGTCCCTTCCAACATGGGATGTTCTGTAATCCTACGACATCTAATACAGCTCAGCCCCATTCAGTAGGTTATAATTGCCTCCTCGTGTGTCTTCTTCTCAGCCTCCAGGACTTCTGGGCGGCTTTGCAAGGCTCCCAGGTCAGCACCATGTACGTGAAGTTATGAAGTTACTATGTGGTTCTGCTGACACGTTTCATGCCGTTCCTGTGAGCATCTCTTAGATGCACAAAGTGCCCGCCACAAGTGTTGGCGAATCGGTCTGTAGGGTCATCACTGTATTTTCTTATTGAGATTGCATTTGTTCTTCCTTGTTGCTTTATTCCTTAAGAAAGACTAAGGAATAAAATCTAGTAGTTACTAACACTTTAAATGGGAAAATTACTTTTCTTTGTAAGAGGATTGATTTTTATAAAGTCATCAACTTAGAATTTTCTCCTCTTAAGACTTTCTTTTGCCTACATGCAATCCTCTCTCAACATGCATATGAAGATTTCCTTTTTAATGCTGGCTATATTTTCAGATAATTTAGATATTTTTTGCTAAAGCTTCCAATTTTAAACGACCTACTTGATGGAATTGTGGGACTTGTTGCCACAGAATCGTACTGATGGGGCAAGATTATTTTTCCTTTTATATCACCGTTTTCTTTTTGAGGATATGATTAGTATAAAACTGACCCAAATTCTAAGTGTGGCATAAACTTGTCTGTACGTCTCTGCCCCTCCTCCCTCCCCTCCCAGTTAGTGTATTAAGAAAAAATCTGAACAAGTTTGGAACGTGATTGGAATTTTCTTATGGTTAGCAGTAAGAATTCAAACAGGAATTTCTTTTCTGCTGTTCATTTGTATTAGAGCACTTTCTGTCACTGGTAGTACAAGAATTAGTAGGACGTCGAAGGGATTTATTCCTTGTGGTGTTCTTGTCTGCTTTAAACAATTGACTCATCCGCTCTTTATTAAAGAAAAAACCAAACTCTTCCTTGTTCACGTTTAGGTATCTCATTCCAATCACGGAGTTGCTAACAGTGTTTTATTAAGAGGAATAAAAGGCTATGAAAAGTCGTCTTTGTTCTGTTTCTGCATTTCTTAATAGAAATGCAAGTTTAAAATGTCCATTTTTATTAGCCTGTTACATGAACAAAACTGCAAGTTTACAGCAATGGTGTTACTCGATACCGGGATCTAGGAAGACTTGGGTAGATCAAAGTTCTAAATGTAAGAAAACCCCAAAGTCGTGGAGTTAAACTTTCCTGCTGCCTTTTCGTGCTGTCGGCTGACCCACAGGGCTGATGAGCAGAGATGTTGCTCTGAAGGCTGACCTGCAAGCTGCTAACCCACTGACCATTTCCAAGCTGAATATCCAGCTATTTTCTGTCTTCCCTTTCTTGACAATTAAACCAGGCAGGAACCTTTTGCTCATCGCAAACGCCCGCGATGCTTCCTTGCCACGAGATGGAGACGCGCGTCTCTGCTGGCTGCTCCTTAGAGAGGCTACAAAGTTGACCTCTTTCCTTGGTGCATTCCCGAGGGACCATCATCATTTTAAAGTGGATATAAAATTGTGAAAAACTTTTTAGTTTCTTTTCTGTAGTTTCTTTTAGTTTCTTTCTGTAGTTTCTTTAGTTTCTTTTCTGAAGCCGCCTGGGAGGGAGCGAACTGTTTGTTCCTACACGTCTGGCACCGCGGTGGGGAAGGGCGCAAGCAGGTTCACTGCAGCAGCTGCACCTGAAAGCACTTCAAGGAAATTAGGACACAGTGAGACAAAAATCAGATGAAACAGAGGCTATGTAAGCACATAATGACACTGAAGCAGGCCTTTCTGTAATAATTTGCTTATTAATTCAAGTCAGTTTTCTTAATTTTCTTCCTGTTTCCCTGCGAAGCGTTTCCCACGCAGCGGCGCTCCCAGCGGCGCGCTGAAGAGCACCGCGTGCTGCCCCCGAGCTCCTGGTCCCCCGTGAGTCCTTGGAGAGGGAGCGTAAGTGACAATCAGCTCACTACAAATCCTTCCTCAATCCAGATTTCACCCAAACCAGGGTGGTGGTTTTATTCACAGGTGACAAGTTCAAACTGAAAGCGATTTTCAGTTTACCAAGCAAGTGGATCAAGATTTGATTGTGAAAAGTGAATTCTCTGGATGTGGGCCATGGAAAAAAAAACAAAAATATTAATAACTGTACTTTTGTCAGTTTCCAGGAGTTCTTAACTCTTGTTCGAGGAGTGCCTAGGCTTCTCACCACTTCAAGCCTGCTGTCTGATCAGCCACTCTCTTAAGTGGCTGATGAGATGGAATGGAACTACGGCCTTCCACCCCGCTCCTTTTATATTCAATAGGGTGACAACAAAGAAAAGAGCATCTGGAAAATTAAAAAGGGGCCTTGTTATTTAAGCATATTTAATACGTTCGTCCCGTAATAGATTTGTTACCCAGTTGTTTTGGCTTTGTCAGTGGGTGTTTCGCATGCAGGTTCTCAGGCATCGTAGTTCACGGGAGGTCAAGAGAGGTTAATGTCAATTTTGACTTTCTATCTTCTAAAGACAGAAAGCCTGGTAGGATTTTGTTAGTATACTTGGCAACAGCAATGATTTATCGCAGGGTCCTTTTTCCAAATGTGTCTCTTTAGGACATTGCCTGAAAGGAGCCCCAGCGCTGGCCTTCCTCCAGCTCCTCCAGCGGAGAGGATGAATAGCCCAGCAGCTCGGGGCCGCAGCGCCCCATTCATCTCCCGTGAAAGGGGAGCGAGCTCAGGGGAGCTTGGGAGGGGAGAAGCCCGAGAGGAGCCGAGCGGAGTGTCCTGGTGGCTGGTGCCGCTGCTGGCACCGCTGCCTTGGCCGTGTGAGGGCGATGAACCGGCGCTGCCAGCAGAGAGGAAGGCTTGGCCATCGGCACAGCCAGCGAACGCTGAAGGAGCTCCTGCCTCGTATGGCCCGATGGTAAAAGCCCCTCTCAGTGCGCACGGATCAGCTTCCATGAGTAACACAGCGCAGTGTCAAAGATGTCCACAAATGTTGGCTGCGGATTTGATCGAGGATTAAGGAGTTTCTTCTCCAAGCACGGTTTCTTTGTGCTCGTGTTTTACATCCCACCTATTTGCAGGTGAGCAGGGGAGGATCTTCTGAAGCCTGGCCGTGAGCATCTTTAAGAGAAGAGCTCCTTCTGATGGCTGGGCTGGAAGCGTCTGGAGAAATCTGAATTTTTAAGTATACGGAGAACTGGTTTGCAAGCAGTTCTGTTCTGTGTAAGAGTTGTAATGAAGATGACAGTGGACCTGCCGAACTCCTGTTGATGTACGTCTGAATTGCTCGTTAGGTATCAACAAAAAATATTCAAAGCTATCAAATAACCCATACTTCCTTGACACAAAAGTTACTTTTTACATTGCCTTACCTTGTGTTTTACCTTATGATCTCCTCATGCTCTTAACTAGCATGGGTTCCATCTTCAAATAGGATTTAGCATATTTATGTTACTTTAAGTTGCAACCAACATAAAGTAACGCTGCAGGGTTCTCTAAAGTCTTAACATTTTTAGTGGGTTGGAATGAAATGTCACTATTCGGAGCTCAAGTAAAACTGATCTTAAATTTTGATTGCTCCCATTAACCAACATGAGAGGCCAGTAACATTTTGTTGTTCAACCCGCTCGTGTCTGCTCATCATGTGCTCCATTTGTAGTACCAACGCTCGCTCACATGAGCGGTTTTGGGGCTGGAACTGTTCTTGGGATCAGTGAGTGCCTTGTGCGGTGCTGCTCGGCTGTGGTTGGGCAGCAGTGGACAGTATCTGTAAAACAACGGCCACAGAGAGACAAGCCCGGATAAAGGATCCGTTTCACAAATGATAAAAAATCACCAGAAATCCTCTCTGAAAATAAATCCCAGCCTAATTTAACCTTTACATCACAGAAAACAATGGCATGCTGGGATACCAGCGTTGAGTGTAGGGCCGGGGGAATTCGGAAACCAGGCAACTTCTGCCCCGAGTGCTTGGTGGGCCACCAGCTGGTTCGTCCTCAGAGGCCCCTTTTGTTTCCTGCCCCGGAGCGTTGTGTTGGAATGGCAGCGCTTGTAACGTGCGTTGGTGACACTGGGAAGGTCCATAAAACATAAAAGGTGACTTTTGTAACTTAATAGGGTGTAAATAAGGATTAAATAACACAGCGCTAGTGTTACCTCCATGTGGTGCCCCAGACCTCAGCAGCTGTTGAAAAAATCTCTTCCGAGGTGTTTGAGGCCATCAGCCCATGTTAGCAGTGGTACCGATGGCAAGAGGAGGCGCCCTGCACCCATGCAAGTGAGAGCTGAAGAAGTTCCTGAGCTGCCAGCAGGTAAAGTGCTTAGCAACTGAATATATCCGGGGACAGACCGCTGTGGTCATTAAGTAGCAATTAAATCTGTAAATTTGCTGAACTTTGTCATAAAAGTTGCAGTACTGCCAAGGTATTTTGTGGGTAGCAGCGATCAATCCACAAAGCAGATCATCTGTTGGAGTGCTAATCAAAACTTGATTGTTTATTAACGATTTTCAGTGCAGCAGTGGCACGGATATAATTTATTTTAAAAGAGGGTAACTGCAAGTGAATACGCTCAGTAGGGAGGCTCCTACACACGTCAGGAGGAGCTGGGGGATACCTCGCTGCCCCGGTGAGCGTCTGCCCTCCTGTTAGCTCCTGGCTCAGGGTGGTACAAAAGGCAGCAGAGCTCCAGGGGTGGGTTTCCATCAGGAGGAGGTACGGAGAGCTGCGTTCGGCCTCTGCAGTGCTCGCAGTGGCTTCGTTCCCATTTGAACCCAAGGACACAGAGCAGGGGTGGAGGGGTGCAGGGCCGGCAGCAGCCTGCCCTGGGCCTGTCGGGGCCGGGCGTTGCTCTGAGGCAGAAGAAAGTGGTTTTTATCTTTGATGCAGAGCCCTGTGTGTTGCAAGGGCCAAGGATCACCCGACAGCGGTTATGGGAGGGACGCAGTCAATGAATGTTGACGCAAGTGACCATACGCCTAGCGAGCAAAGCCAACGAGCAGCCCCCGCTAGGTTACCTCCAAAGCTGGGGGCAGCGGTTTTGTGTTGTGCATTTCCAGTAGGAAAGCTGAAGGCTGAACCGCGCGCTCTGTTCATCAGTTCTTTGGCTGAGAAGAACACAAAGCGTCGTGCCGTGACCGCTGGGCGGCTCTGCAAGGCCCCGCGTGGGAAGCCCCCAGCACTGATGCCGCCACCTGGCTGCAGCAGCTCTGAGCAGTTTGGGGCAGTTTTTGTTTGGCCCTGAAGCGACGCAGGAAGCTGTGTGCCCCTGGGTTTCCCACCCAGCTGTAGCAGCGTTTGGGCTTCACACGTAGGGAGTTCTGGGTTCATGAATAAAATATGCCGTATAATTTCCAAATATTATCAACACTTCCTGAGTCAAGGTGCTCGTCTCGTCACACCATCATCTTCCCCATCCAAAAGGCAAGGCAAAGGGCACAGTTTGTAATTAACATTCACTTTACAGAGATGCCTCCAGACCAAGTAGCGATGTGCTGTTAACAGGGAGAACTCAGGGTGCCGCTTCTCCCACCCGAAGCAGGTGAGAAGAATTGTAGCCTAGCGTAGGTGTGCCTGTCTCCTGCCGGTGACAGCGTAAGGGTGGAGGTGGTTAACCAAATCGCCCCCATGTTGGTGTTTGTGACTTGCTGAGAAGCTCCTGCACATCTGTAAGTGTGAGGAGAAAAGCACGGGTAGAGCCTGACGCTGATGAGAAGTAGCAGCAGCAGCGTGTCTGCCACGAGCAGGACTTCAGCTGATACATTGATCATGACGAGGGGTTTTTCTTACTGTGCTTTCCTACAAGCTGCCAGCACAGTGGGACCCTAATTTCACTTCAGGCTTCCGAGCACTGCAGTAATAATAATAAATAAATAAATAAAAAGGACAAAAAAAAAAAAACAGACAGACTTGCCCAAGAAAAAACGCGTCTTTAATTCTGCAGCGGCTCTGTGGGAGCCTCGCAGCCCCTGCCTCAGCGATGGGGCTACTGCCTCTAGGGCAGCTGACAGGTAGGCAGCGCACCTGTACGTTTCGGGGTGGATTTCAGAGGCGTGTGTACGGGCAGCCGCAGTTCCAGCAAGTGTCAATTGTTTTCCTCTTTCTGGCGGCGGGGCTGCAGTGGGTACGGAGCCCGTTAGCGCCGTGCTGGCCTCGCTGCGCTTTTCTAATGGAGCTCAAACTTCGCTGTGATCAATTCTGCTGGTAAGCGCGCTGAAATGTATCCGCGATGCAAATGAACTCGGGCCGTGCTCCCAAAGAGGAGAAGTTGTTGTCAGAAAACCGGAGCGGGAGGAGGGACAAACCCCAAAGCTGCGGCAGGGCGCAGGGACGAGGAGCGGCGCCGGGCGGATGCTGCAGGTCCCCGGGGAAAGCAAAGGGAGCCGTAACCCCGAGTGCCTTCCAGTGACCTTCCTCGGTAAGAGGAGCTTGGGTGATAAATGGGCGGACTCAGGCACGTTTATGAATTGCCAGGGCCTCTTAAGCCAAATTGCTATTTTGACTTCATTAATTAGAACGTCTCCATATTGCAGACGGGGCTGGTTTCACCCCCAGACAGATGGCTTGCTCCGTAGGAAAGCTAACAACGTGGAAGCACCAAATGCGCTATCCCTGATTAAAGTTTTACTTACGTTTGTGCCCTGAATGAGTTTGCATCTCTTTTCCATTGCCAAACAGGAAAAAATAATGCATCTTTTTCAATAAGGGAAGCTCAAAGAAAGCACAACGCATGCGGTAATCGCCCTGAAACGAATCTGTAAGGCGAGATTTACCACCTTTAGTTAAAAGAAGCCGCTTCCACCTTTGCCAGTTTCCAAAAATCGCGGCTTCCCGGGGCCGCAGGGCTGCGTGCAGCGGGGAGGGATCGGGCGCTGGGAGCCCAGGCGGCCGCTGCCTGCGGCTGGAGCTCTGCGGAGGCACCTGCGGGGTCCCCGCGCCGGAGCCACCGCCTGCGGCCGCCCCCAGCCGCTGCCCCCCACAGAAAGGTGCAGGAGGCTCCGAGGGGAGAAGGGAAGAAGCCGCGGCGGAACTCGGAGGTGGGTTTGGGCACCGGCCGGGAGAGGGAAGAGGAGGGGAAGCTGCGGGGCTGTGGCTGGCGTACGGTGCCTTTTGTTTCCCTGTTTGCTTCAGGATGCAGCGCTGGTTGTTCGAGTGCAGGTGTTTGGAACGAAAAGCTGGGTGGCCTTTTTTCTTCTGAGCTTAAATGTAGGTGGAAACGTGCGTGCCTCTGTTTAAATGTTTACAGATTTTCTCGTAGAAACCTTGATTTGCATTTCGAACAGCCTTACCTTTTAAGTGATTAGTTATGGCAATCGAGGGCAAGGTTTTTTTCTTTTTTAAAATGAATCGGGCTCTGCATCTCTCTTCACCCTCTCTTCCTCCTCCTTTTCTGCACCTTTTTTTGCCTGTTAATTTGGTTTTGTATGCATAATGATGCCGGAGAGTATTAACAGCGGAGCCTTAGCTGAGATGTGGAAAATGATAGGAATGAGCACTTCATGTTTTATTGATAGCCAGCATGCGCTGCTAAGTTTGCGTTGTGAATAATAAGGTTTCCGTGATTCCCGGCGTGCTCTCTCCATAAGATACCTCCCAAAATGTCATCGCACAGCGTGAGGAAGGAAGTAGGGGCTGGGACGGGGGGGGTCACGAGGATCCCAAGGACACCGAGGTCCAAGGATTTAGGTAAAGCTGCCTTACGTTGTGCTTTGCCAATGTATCTGTGTATATTTTAACTCTGTATTACTCAGATCGTTAAGCAGCAGTAGTGATAACGTTGCTATTAAACTTACTAACAGCAAAAGCAAATATCTGTATTCTGGAGCCTTGATAGGTTTCTTCTCGCCTTGTGGGGTTATTAGCGAGGGCTGCTTGTTTCAGGAAGACCCAGGTTCTTAAGGAGGATTTCGTACGCGGAGAGCTTGTGCTGGGCTGTTGCTGATTCACGGGCTTGGGTCGGGGGCCGTTGGGGTGCAGAGGAAGGGCTCAGTGCAGCGCAGCAGCTGGGAGCTCCTCCGCAGGCGGCGACTGCTGCCGTGCAGAGAAATGTGCCGAGCTGGCACCGCGAGCTGTGGCGCGCTCTCAGGGGAGAGGAGCTGCTGGGTTGGACTCGTAAACTTGGCTGCCTAGGAGGACGTCTTAAACCAGATGAAAACGTGTTACCTGTCTAGCCAACGTGCAGGGACAGGTATATATGTGTGTGTTTTGGAGATGCTCTTCCGTTCAGGCTGCTAAACCTGGCTTCTGGAAGGGGAAGGGAAAGCGGGCTGAGGGATTCGTGGCATGAGGGTTTGTGTGTGTTCGTGAATGGAAATCATCCGGAGGGTTTTTGCAATGAAAATCTTGACTGTCTCTTAGGTCTGATGATTGTGTGTTTAAACGTTTTTGCTTAAGTGACCAGAGTATAACAATGCCTGTATCCAGTCATTCAGTTTTGGTCTGTTTGGTTCATTTATCCTGCACACCCCATCCCCACCCCCCTATTTATTGCAGGGTAAGCTACAGTTCAAGGAAGGAAACCTAAGTTTTAATTTAATAAAGCTGTATAGGGCATACTTCTTGTTTCAGTTAAATGCTCCAAAGAAAAGGAACGGCATCCCTGCCTCCTCTGCACCTCAGCCATCGTATTTTCTAGATGCCACTTACTAGCGACTGGCATAAAATTAGAATGGTGCATCAGATCTATAGAGGCTAAAAATAGTTGGCAGTAACGGCAGCACCTCCCTGAAGGTATCCTCTGCTGCTTGCCGGAGGTCTGCTTTCCCTTAGGCTTAGCCCCTCCTCGGCTCTTGTTTGCTGTAAAACGGAGATTTGCAGATGAGCCAAACGAAGGCGAGTTACCTCCGCTGCCGAGCACAGCCAGAGGAATGAGCTCTTCTCATTTTGAAGCAAAGGTACCGGCAGGGTATGCGTGGACTGGTCTCGTCTTATTTAAGAACTGAAAGGAAGTTTGATGGTGAGGACTGCAGGTAAGCCTTGCCTTCAGACCATTCCACCTCCCCGTTCTCTCATTTTTCTCACCTGAATGTTTTCCCCGTAGCCCTCAGGCACGCCCTGCACAACGCTGGCCTGCTCCTGCTCCCCAGGACCGGCTTACACGAGACGGCTTCTGCAGGCTGGGGTAAAGCAGAGAGAAACGGGTTGAAATCTCGAAGGGAAAAAAAAAAGTTTGAAGTTAGCGTAGGGAATGTGAGAAGATCACAGCTCCTTGTAAGTGTGGGCTGCTGAAATGGGCTGGTGAAAAGCCTTGCGGCAAAGACAGAAGGCTCCTGGAAACAGCTTTCACCATTAGTCTCAAATGTATTTAGATTTGGCTGCAGAAACTTGTCATTTTGGACTTCGGTGACACTGCCTGGGAGAACACTTTGTTTTTGGCGTTCAGACAGCAGGATGTGGCGGCCAAAACAGGTGAAGGATTGTGCTCGGGCTGCTCCCTGTTGTGGACGCCCTTGAAAAAGAGAGAACATTGCCTCTTCTTTGCCTTTACGTGTTTATTATTCATGGTTAAATGGTCCAGCAAAATACAGCTGTAATTGCTTTATCCCATATGTGCCCTCTTCCCTTTAACTGAAAACACAAAAAATACGAATGTGCGGCGCGAGTGCCGGGCGCGAGGTTTGAAACCACAGCATTTCTGCCCTCTGCTTCGTAGGTAACTGCACAGGAAGTGTGGAAATAGCCCAGGTACGTTAGCGAGAGAGATTCAATAAGAAAAGAGAAATCATCTTGCTGAGTCAAAGCCAGCAGCAGTGAATCAGAAAAATCAGGGAAGTCTTATCCGTGCGAGTCTGTCTCCCGTGATGAAGACCAGCCATTACTGCTACGTTCTGCTCCCGAGCTGGTTTCTCTAAATTATCTGCGATGCTAATAGAGAAGTAGGCTGGAGACAGCTGTTTCTTGGTGTCACACGCTGCAAACAAAATGGCTGGTACATATTAGTGCTGCGAAATTGCAGAGGGAGAGCTAGCTGCAATTAAGCTATTTCTATTGAATAGGAATTAGTCAAAATACAATGATTTTGACTGGTTGTTGGGCAGCTGTTACGGGGATGGAAGAAAGGGAAGCAGACTTAAATTAAGGAAATTTGCAAACAAGTCTGCAGTTACTACTGAAAAATAAAACTTTTTCTATTCAGAAACAGATCCTAGATGTGTTTTCAGCTATGCAATTAGGGAAAGTTATTTGTGTGCCTCAGCTCGTGGTGACCGAGTCTTGGAGCTGGCTGTTCTCGCAAAGAGGCTGCATACAGCGTGTGGGACGAAAGCTGCAACATCGCTCTCCTTCAGATAATAATTATTTCCTTTTGCAAAGCCTGTAATTAGATATTTGCATGGCCTTCTGCTGGAGAGCTGCTTGTTTCATCCCCTGGAACAGAGCGAGCGTTGCGGAGCTGCGGGAATTAGATGATGCGGGATGAGGAACTTTGCAGTACCTTCCGTTGGAGGTCCTGCTCCGGGTCCATCGGAGGTGAATCCGATTTGAAATGAGAAATCTGTCTGTCAGTCGTGTGCTGGCTGCTGCAGCTGCAGGCTCTGTCCCACGTGGAGAGTTTGGGTTTGTAGAAAGGCAGAGCGCGGCTGTGCTGCGAACGTGCAGCCCTGGGAGAGGCTGCGTGAGAGCTCGGTGTGAAGGCAGCAGCAGGTAAGCTTTTCGAGAAATACTGCTCCGTGATGGTTTATATACTTTATTTTTGGTGTTGTTACTCCTTCGAACAGCAGTGGTGTTCCTATTTGACCTTTTTTACAAACACTGCGTTCGTTAAGCATAGAAATGATTTGGTACTTGTGCACAGAAGCGGGTGAGCAGTGTCTTTTCAGCCTCTTCTGAAAACACGCGTAATTTCTTGAAGGAGGAATGGACCAAGGTGAGAGAACCAGGGGTGCGAGCACTGCAAGACACCAAGGGTGCGATGCTGCACCTCTGAGGCTGAAGTGTTTCAAAGCCCAAGCGTTTCAGAACAGGAATCGTGGTGAAAAGTTTTTCTTTTGTTTTGCCCCAAACCATGGGCACAAAATGCATGGGACTGTGCAGTCACCAAGAGCGACTGAGACTTCTGGAAGAACATTTCCTATAATGGGCCCCGTAACGTAAGCTGTGGAAGTTCTCACGATGCCTTTGGTAGTTACTCCTTTTGATCTAAAAAGCACTGGCTACGCAAAGATTTCAAATTTCAGATGCTTTAATATGGCATGATCGTAAGATTATAAGGTTGAATTTATTTCCACATCCTCCGAGGGCCGTGCGTGTTTACAGCAGAAGCAGAGCTTGTTGCTACTGGGGTGTGCTGGCATCCTCTGTGGGCTGTGAGAACTGTGGGGTGGGTAGGGAAATGGGACGCAGCTCCTTTGGATTTCCCGTGCAATAATTCAGCACAGCCCATCAGCAGTAAGTTGTCTGTACCGTCACCCTGAGGAGTCCATTGGCTTCTTTCTGCTCGTCAAACATTCACATTTTACATGGGCAATATTTCCGAATGGTAAGCGGGAAAATAAAAAGTGGAGATTTTTGAAAGCTTGGTGGTACGGAGTGAGAAGTTCCAACAGGTCGGCTGCTCGGAAGGACGTCGCTACTGAGCGTAACAGCACCGGACTGCACAGGGCCATCAGCGCACCACCGGGTGAACATCCAGAAGGCTGACAAACACTTTCTGAGGTCTAGCAGCAAAAGCCATTCTATGAATTTATGTTCTCTGGGAGATGCTGACTTAGTGGGATGTAAGGCCAAGAAACTCCAGTTTTGTTATAATAGTGCTGTTGCAGGGGTAAATCAAGCGTAAGTCATTAAAAATAATTGCTGGCTCTACCCCAGTAACCACAGTGTAAACGTCCCGGTGCTTTGGTAGCAGCTCGGTGGTTGTGAAATAATTGGCTAGGAAATAGCAAGATGCTCATTTTGGGTCTTAGATCTTAAAATTTATTCCTTTAGCTAGATTTTGTCAGAATAATGTAGAATGTATTCCCTTCAGAAACTCGGTTTTTCAGGTTCTCTGATTTACCCGAGACCAGAGGAAATGGGTGCGCCTGCTTTCTGCAGGAGTCCAAAGTCTGTCCTAACGTTAAAACCAACGAAACGCGGTCGGATGCTTTGTCTGGAAGTTCTTTAGCAGCTCTCTGGTCAGCGGTGTAATACTGATTGCTCCATGTAGGGCTGGCAGAGTACAGAGGTAATCTTTGAAGTGAGAAATCTGCCACGTAGCGTTGCTCTCATACACCGCAATGTCACCCGGCAGCGAGCGTCGTGTGCGAGCAAGGCTGTAACATTTCCGTGGAGATCAACCTTCCGCTGATTATTTCTTCATAACGCGTGTTCGCCGCTCGAGGTGACCTCTGCTTTTTTCTGACGTTGCTCCCCGGTGCCCGTGTGGCTGTGACCGCCGGTGGCAGCTCTGCATCGTCACCCCTGAACTGCCCCGTGGTGCGGATAAACCACGGCGAGCTGGGTTTGTTGGTGAAATGCTCCTTGGTTTGAGCTCCTGTGATGGCTGCGACTTTGTGGAAGCAGCATCCTAAGAACGAAGACGGCTGCCTGCTCCTCAGCGTCTGAAATGTGTTTGCAGAAGGTTTCTCTTGCGTGCCTCCCTTGTTTCCGTACGAATGCTGCGGGGAGCATTTGGTAGATGGCCAGCCCAGCCCCGTGGGCTGGGAGGTGGGGATGTTCTGATCAAAATGAAGCTTCGTGTGCCCAGTAGGGCTGTAATTAGGGTCAGCTGCGATTCGGAACAGTTTGGCCCGTAACCTGCATCGCTCCGCCAGCTGTCTCAGCGGGAGGCTCACCCCACTCCTCTTCCCCCTGACGCTGTCTGAGGGCACGGACCCTCCAAGCTTTAGCGTGGTGGTGTCAGTGCTGTGGCTCAGCTTTTTGCCACTAACCAAGCTCCAGATCATTGTTTGACTCCCCAGAAGTGTGCCTTGGATTCATCTGCCTGACCAGTGCAAGCGTCTAACCTGGATTTGGGATCTCGCTTCCCAGGGAGCGCGCCCAGATGTCGTGCTTCCCTGATGCTCTGGGGTGGGCTTCAGCGTGAGGAGTGGATGATGATCATTTCCCGGATTTGACAAAGCTCTGGGTGAAGGATTCCATTGCTGTCCTTATCTGCTGTCCCTGCATCTGGTCACTTTCCATGTTTTGGTACTTTGGGTTTCATGGCCCACCAAGAAGTCGGCCTGCTTGCACCGCGATGCTGAATTTTGCCTAAATGTTGTACAGCTGGAGGTATTTTCTCTCCCAGGAATTTTCTGGGACTTGAGCTATTTTGTTTCTCTTGCGGGAAGATCAAATCTTTGCTGAGACTTCATATTTACAGCAAATCTTAATGGATGACTGCATTTGAGAACTCTGCAATCATCCAAACCCAAATCAAACCCAAGCTGGATGAGGACTTCCTAAAAAAGTCAGAAGTGCTGCTGAAATAAAGGAAAGCCCCTCTGGTGTTCCCTAGTGGTTGCTGGGAGCAAGGGCAGGCATCAGCTACAGCAAGAAACGAGTCTTTGCTTTAATCCTATGCACCCAAAGTCTGCGTTTTCGGGGTTACCCCAGTCTTAAGCAGCTGTTATGTTAGCCCACGTGGGGATATCGCGAGTTCGCTGCTCGCTGTGCATCACCGAGGCGGCCCCACGCAGGAGGCCGTACCCCAGCGGCTGGCGAAGCTCCTGCTGTGTCCCAGCCTGGGTGGTGCCTGTAGATAATTCTGAAGGTTGTGTTTTGGGGAAGTTCGAGGTCTCGGATGTCCACGTGTATTGCTGAGGACTGCGTTCAGAATGACGTGCGAAGGGCAGGAGAAGAGCTTCTTCCCCTGCCACGGCGTTTCGCAGCGTGTCCCAGCAGGCAGCGAGCAGCGAGCCTGTACGGCGGAGCTGTCCGGGGCTCAGGAGGATCTCAGGTAAGACCAGGCAACACGCAGCTAATCCACATCCTTCTCCTCTGTTGGCCACGTTATCCAACCCACAGGCTAGCATGTGGCCAGCACAAGCAGGAGGGTGCAGTGTATTTTTGATGATCCTTGTTGGGTCCTTTCCGACTCCGGATATTCCATGATTCTATGATTTTAATTAATATTAGAAAGGGAAAAGTAGAGGAGTGTTGGGACGCTCTTGTACCCCAAGTGGTAGCAGCAGCCAGCCTGGGGGAAAGGCTGGAGGCAACCGCACCGTGGCGGCTCAGAGCGGCAGCAGCAGAGCCCCCGTCAGAAGGGAGGAAAGGTGGGCAGCCACGCTGCTGCCGCACAGCCAGGATCCCCATTATTTCTTGGAACGAAGCAGGCCAAGCAGAAACGCAGCGAGCTGAACGACAACCAGAAGAATCAACGAACTCAGCGGCACTTACACATATTTCATCTGCCCCCCAGCCCAAGACTTTCTGCATCGCTTGAAGAATTTTTTTCGATAGCTGCGACTCTCGCAGCCATCTCTTTTCCTTCAGAAAAGAAGCGATCCTAAATAATAAAAAGCCTAAAAAAGCAAAACCCCGAACCGTAGCACGGCCTTACAAGTTCGTAAAAGCCACGTACGTATTTTACCAGGGAATCTGGGTCTTCCCCGCTGCGGAGCCGTTCTCGCAGCGCAGATGTCTGCGCATGCCGTAGCCGTGATACATGGTGGCCAATTTTTCTTCTTTAAAAGAAATTCCCTTGAAGTAATTTATTTCAGAAAAGCCGTCTGGGCACATAGTTCTGCTGCTCTGTATGAAGATCCTCCTGCACGCCTGCGCTCTGGAGAATATAAAGAGCATTTTTCTGGGGTGGCTGGGAGGGCGCGTGTGCAAGTGCACAACCAGCGCGAGAGGTGAGAGCCCCTCGCAGTGTGTCCCTGCTTTTCTTGTTCACAATTCTCGCTGTCCCCGATGCCAAAATCTGTTTCTTCTGGCTGGGGACCTCCATCTCTTGCGAACAGCGCATAAATACCAGGAGGTAATTAACAGAAAACGTTGTTGCTTTAAGCAGACCCTTGCATTTTGCTGGTGCTGTATAAACACAAGCGTGGCGGATGCACGCAGCAGTTTGGGGGCAGCTGCCGTGATTTCACGTCGCAGTTCCAGCACAAGCACTCGTTGCACACAGCGCCTCGGGTGCAGCGCCGCGTTGGCAAACGTATTTTTTAAACAATGAGCCCTGGGACTGCAAATGCCGGTACCTGCGATACTTTGGAACGGCTGTGCAGACAAATACAGAGGTGTGCAGACAGTGATCGGTATTTTTTTCTCACGTGCGGTTGAGTTTAATCTGTTAGCATCTCAGCCCTTAATTTCTTCCTTCCACGCTCGTCAGGTGTGCCTGGCACTCCTGGGCTGCTCTTGGCACTGCGCTCAGTTACCCGTTGCTGTTCTCTGCTGAGGGCAAAAGAAGCGAATCCTTCTTGAAAGCTAAACGTCTTCGTCAGCCAAACTTCTTCTTGGGGATTTTTACAAGTAAGTCCTTTAGTTTTCCTTTAAACCTGGACTTGGTTTAACAGGTCACGTTCTGCTGGACATGGTGTTTGTGCAGGGCTTTCCTGCCCTGTAAATCTTACGAATAAGCTCACAGAAGCCCATCTTTTGTTTTTTTATTAGATTAAAATGAGTTGCAATTTTCAACATCGCTGTTAGAAGACGAATGGTTGCTGTTTTACGGGCTGCTTTACTGCTCCTCCCCTGCTCCAGGGTGTACCCGTGGTGGCACCAGGTAGCGTCGGGCGCCGTGCAGACCCCGAAGCATTTTCCTCCCAGCAGGAAATGCTCCTTTCACTCATGTTTGCTTTGCCTAGTCCACCGACGGGTTGTGGACGCAAAGATCTCTGCTGCCCTGGAGTTCCCTGAGCTGTGGAGCGTTGGAAGAGCGCTCCGGGAGGTGCAGGAGGTGCAACAGAAAGCAGCACAAGGAGGGAGATGGCACTGGTAGCTGTGCGGGTTGCTTTGCCTTCCCTTCCAGGTGGAGCTGAACGGAAGCTGAAAAGCTGCCCACGGCGGGTTCAGTTAAAGCTAACGGAACGAGATCATCGTGCTTCGTTACCTTTTGTTGGAACTTCTCTATGACGAAACCAGCTTTAGGGTGGTTCTCCGCTAATTTGCCCTTTACATTTTGGAAAGACAAAACTCTGCGAAACCTTAACCAAAAGGGAACTTGCTTGAGCTTTGAATTCTTTAAAACCCAAACTGGTTATGTCATTTTTACAGATGTACAGTGTACCGGGGCGGGCTTGACACGTAGGTTACCCCCGCTGACAGTTTCAGGGATGCATTATCACCTTTTAAACTCGGGGCTGCCTATTGATGTGCGCTCGGTTTACAGTTAACTGCTATCCCTGCCCGTGCTCCTGCCATCAGTCATGACGAGTGACAGAGTTACATCATGGGAACTGAAACCTTTCCTTTGAAACAGAAGTTTTCTTGGAATATAGATGAGTCCTTTTTGATGGAATGCAGCTCCTTTGCCCGGGGCTGGTGCGCTCTGACTGGCGCGCTGCGGCTTCTTTTCTTGCTATTGCTTCGTTGCAGGATTGGATTTGTGAAAGCCTTTGTGCTGCGTTCTGCCGTATGGATTTACCTCTGGTACATTTCCTTACTGACTTCATCCATAAAATGATCAGGGGAACGGCAGGCGCCTAGGAAATGCTGTGACTCCACCTGCTTTATGCCCCTTCGGTTCATTTTGGTGCAACTTCAGACTTAGTTTGAAGCTTTCCCTTTGGCTTCGGATGACCAAGATAAAGGTGAGTCAGGCAGGTGGCGGCGCGTGGTCTGTGCTGCTGGCCTTGCAGAAGGAGAAGCAGTGCCAAGAGCCAGGCCCTCGGTGCCCCGAGCACTGGTGGTGCTTTGGGTAGAGAGGGTTGGACCTGCTGCGCTCCGGAGGTCCCAGCAGAGGTTGCTCAGTGCTTCTGCATCTGGAGTGGGGGACACACAGTCCCCAAAAACTTGAGTTCAGCCAAAAAAAAAAGAGCAAACTATCCCTCTTTAGGTTAAAACCAGCAGCAACAAGCATTTCTGAATTTTCCCATTTGTGCTCCAAGAAAGGGTAAGTAACGGTCTGCTCAACTAAAAGTGTTTTTTGCACCCTTAACGTTTTTGTTTTATTTTGTTTTAACCATTTGAAGGCTGGAGGTGATCTTTCGAAAGGATTCAGGGATTGATTTGTTCTTGCTGTACTACCAGGAGTAATAAGGAATCTGTGGAGGGCTCTGCAGCTGGTCAGGGTCCCCCTGTCCTTTGGTGGAGATGAATAAAGATAATTACTGGCCTGGTAATGCCAGATGTCAATTAAGAACAAAGGATTGGATTTGGTTGTGTAACAGATTTGACTGCTCGAGCTAACCTAAATAAAAGATGCAGCTATTGGAAAGACTTTATTTTCATTAGTTGCTGGAGCAGCTGTGTGACTTCCAACTGCCAGCAGTTAGGTATAAGGACGGTGCTATTTTTATATAACCAGATCGTACCAAGGCTGAGTGTCTCCGTATGGCTCACTTGCCCTTGTTATTTCCTCCCTTCCGCCCCCCAAGGAGCTGAACTCGCTCAGCAGAATTAAACTTTGTGCTGAACTTAGGAACAGGATGGATCTTCCCAAACCACAGGGAAGGAGTCTTCTGTCTTCAGAGAGAGAACAAGTACGTTGTGAAGTGCACTTGTACCTGGGTAGTGCTATTTGTGCGTGTTTTCTGCCGGCAGCATTTCCGTTGTGCACTGAATGTTTAGGACAGATGCTTCTGGAGCCCTTTGGGTGAAAGTCCAACAAGGGTTACTGCAAGAAGAGATCCCTGCACCCGAGTACCTGCAGGACCAGACTGTGGTCTCCAAGAGTGCATTGGAAGGGAAGCACTCACTGCCTGCGAGGTGGAGGTCTTTCCCTGCTGCTCTTCAATGCGAACCTCGCGTGTTGGTAGACTCTTAACCCGTGCTCTGACACTTCACAAGAGGGGCAAGACTGCTAAACTCACTGCTTCTTTCTTGTTGCTAATGCAGAGCTGCAGAAGTAGCAGGAAATTTGCTTTAAAAGGCTTTGGGTATTACTGCCTCTGATTTGCTCCCTGCAAAGCAAGCTCGGATGTGACCACGGCAGGTTTGCAGTGAGGCGAGGGAGGCGATCGGCGCTGTGCAAGCAGCTCAGCTCCACACGGCCGCGGGCTCTGCTTTGTCCATGACAGTCGCTGCAGGATTAGGTGCGGGAGCTCTTATCTGGGCGGCACCGAGCTGTCCCAGGCACTCGGACCGTAGCGCTCCAGTAACGCAGCTGGATTATGGAATATGTTTACTGCAGAAGCAGTTTAGTTCCATTTAAAGGATTGGGGTTTTTCTGTTGATCCGGGGAGAAGAGCACGTTTATTATTTGGGGCCGTTTTATTTACTCGAGATTTTGCCCAGCTTTTTGCCGCTGCTGTCCACAAAGATCATGAAGCGGGGGAGTTTACATTTTAGGGGCAAAATGGCAGTGTGCTCGTGCCTTACAGCATGAACTGCTCCAGCTTTGATGGTCCGATGCCTATTTAAATTCAGAAAACCCACGAAGGGCAGAAAAGCAAGGGTTTTATTTGTCAGCCTCTGTGTTTAAGCCCTGTGCAGGCAGATTAGGGAAAACCAACAGCGGCTAACTCCAGCTCTGCCAGCCTTGCTGGGCTTTTACCACGCCTCCCTGTTCCCCTTAGGCACAGTTTGCCATCCAGCCTGCATCCTGCCTGAATTTACATGTTTACCTGCAAAATAGCGTGCCTGATGCTTTTAGCATGGCTGGAACTCTCTTTTTGGCTTAGAGGAAAGGGGACTTGTGGGGTCCCTGTGCTCCCTACAGGTGGAGGCTACCAGGGGGTCTTCAGTGAGGAAGGAAATCGAGGCTGATGCTGCGCCGGCCTATTTTTATTGACATCTACAATTCCATTTATATGGTGGTTGAAGTGTTATTTGAGCCATCGACGTAGTGCAAGTTGTTAACAGTGTACAGCTAAATATATTCGCTTCCCTCCACTTGTAACTTTTGCACGTTGCTTTGAAGTGCCAGACTGCGTCCCTGGCGTGCTGCAGTTCGGGGTGCCGCAGTCGTCAGAAGAGCCGAGTTAGGAGCAGCTCCTGCCCCTGCATGAAGCACCTGGGAGACAAATGCCTCCAAAACGAATGGCTTCTTCGTGCATGCATGGGCTGAGCGGCTTCTGGTGGTGGAGGAGTTCAGGGTTTAAGTTTTCTTCCAAAAGATATTAAAATGAGCCACAGCCTGAATTTAAACTAATCTCTGCAAGTCAAAATGAATGCAAAGCCTGCCTGATTATCACATGCAGTGTTTCTGCTAGGGTTGGGCAGGGATATGATTTTGATAAAATTCACAGTTTTCAAAGATTCATAATGCTGGAACGCAAGGGAAATTAAGTTAGGGACAGGGGCTGTGAACTATTCGATCGGAGTGGGATAATTAATGCTAGCTAATCAGATTCGAGGTCATGCAGGCAGCCGTATGCACACGCTTGCAAACGAGCAAGTAATGTCTTGGAGGCAAAAAAATTGCATTTCCAGTTGCTCCTGTGACAGAAAGGGATAATAAAATTTGTGTGTGAGTGTGCAAGGAAATCTTGTGGAGGGTGAGTGAGGAGGAGTTCTGGTGTGTAAGCGAGCCACCGGTGGGGTCAGTAGCGCAGCGCTGCAGTCGGCGCTGACAGCAGCGTTTCCAAAAGGTGTCGCAGACCTGGGGGGAACACAGAAAGCCCCAGCGGGCTCCAGATGTGGGAGAGGCAGCGTCCAACCCTCCGGGATCATGAGAAGTTCTGGGGTGAAGCTTGTCAGAAAGGGGGGAGCTAACTTACCTGTGCTAAACGATTTTGTGGTGCTTTGAAAATGCGGGGTGTTTAAGTAGCCAGGAGGCTTCTTAATCTAGTGCAGGAATACCTAAAATGCAGCGTATATAACCCAAACTGAAGAGGGAATTGGAAGCGATGAAGAAAGGCAGCATTTTAGCAGCATGAATAATCAGTGAAGCTAACTGAATGGAAGTGATTTTTTGGCAGCAGAGGACCAGATAGCTTTGGTCAAACGTAAGTAAATGAAATGATGTGGTCTGTGTGCTGCAGGAAGTCAGGCCGAATCGTCTCATGGGCCTGCCTGGATTTTGAGATTAATCTTATTATTTTTAAAAAAGGGTAAGTAATTCTGAAATAGAAAAACAGTAATACATACCTGTGTATATCCAGGTATGTGCATACACACATTATATATAGATATAAAAAATACCAGTGGCTTACAGGGAACTGCTCCTGCAGCCAGCAGCTAGCCTGACCGTAAGGTGCGTTACGTGCTGGACTGCCGTGCCCTCTGGTTTTGAGAGGCTTGAAAATTGCTCTCGGAAAAGAAATATTTGTTTGCATTAGCTTTCTGGTCCTCTGGAGCTACGGGAAAATAAGGTGCAGTGTTTTCTAATATTTCTATTATGATGCATAAAGCACTCAGGTTGCTATGTGGTCTTTCTTTTAAATAAGCTGGATCTATGAAAGCCTGAATAGAATTAGATGGATGAATTTTTACCTGCCCTGAAAGCCGAAATACTTTGTAATACGATTTTGCCATTATGTATGCAGGTCAAGTTTTCCTCCTTTTGACTTCTACTCCATCTTTGCAGCAAACCTTTCATATTTATTACTGTTCTATGAAATCTTGCTTCATCTTTATGACTAAGCTAGCCTTAAACGTGCGTCGTTCTGTCTGGAGGCATTTCAGTTTTTTCTCTCGACCCTACGGTGTCAGGGTACAGGGCTCTGTGCTGGTGGGTGACAATGCCGAGCTGAGGGGAGCCTGATACCATCTGATTTCTTCGGGAGCTTGAGAATTAAATTGGGATGGTTGATCTCTCCTGCCCTGCCGCCTGACTTGTGACCTATTGTGAATGTGGAAAATGAGATACAAAGCTGGAAAACTGCCTGTGCTTTGATTTCCTCAAGGACAGCTTTTTGTGCATTCCTAATCTGAGTGTTAGTGTATGCTTGCTCATTTATATTTTCAGATAAGCCAGAGTCATACATCATTAAATACTCTTTTTTCTAAAACCTGTAGGTTACTTTGACACAAGTCCTGGTGTCAGGATTTCTTCGTATTTTGCAGTTAGATCTCCAAACAAATAGGATTTATTTTTATTATTACTACAATGTTAATTACTCTTACTATTATTAAAGACTCAAAGTAGCAAATTGCTTTAATTCTCCGTATGATTTCACGTTTGTGTGGCATGCCACGCACTTTCCTGCATTTTGTGACTTTTATGCAATTAGTCTCTCTAGCTTTTTAATAGCTGCCTGCTCAAGGAAGCTAACATGAGAACTTAGGCATAATTTATTTAATCATCAGAACATCTGTTTCTCTGCAAACTTTCATTAATAAACTTCAAAGTTTATCTGTAAAATAATTTTAGGACTAACAGGTTTCTCCATAATCTTCTGTATAGCAGTAATTTAAAAAGTGTAATTATTTTACATAATGTAATGCTATGCAGAACTTGGCCTCATTAAATTAAATGCTCAACAATCTCAGTTTTAAATCGTCAAGCAAAACAAAGATAAGTGTCAACAATTTTTAACAGATAATTTACACCTTGTCCAGGTACTGGGACAGCATGAGGGAAGCGCAGCAGCTAATGAAGTAGCACGAGCAGAGAGAGACGAACTGAACGGGAAGGCACCGCTGGGCCTGCCATGGGCAGGACTGCAGACATTTAGCTATATAAATCCACACACAAGTGAAACTCCTCTCTGTGTGTGTTCTTGGTTTGGTTTAATTCCTAATCAATTGATTTGGGTTGCATTAATGCCTTTTCAGAGGAAAAATAGGTTGGCTGCTCAGCAGTAAATCAGGCCGTACTGGCAAGCATAGCTACTCCTGCGGAAGGAGAATGTCTCCAGAAGGGTATCTGAAAAATTATTCTGGTGAAAAGTTACGCCCTGTAGCCAATACAGTCATGCTGAAACAGAAGCTGGCTAGGCCTGGGATAAGAAAAGAAAAAAAAAAAAAAAGAAGCCAAAAAAGTAACCGTGTTGAACAGTCTGTTTGCAGCACACCAAGGCGGCAGCTCCACCGAGAGGAGGTTGCTGCTGGTCCTGTGTGCGGGAGAACTACAGCCAGGTAGTTCTGCGCGTTGAGATTTAATTTCACTTCTGGCACTGAAAGGTGGTATCCTTGGTCAGTCTCAACTGTATTCTGAATTTCCTGGGGCTTCCCAAAACGCTGCAGTTGATGTGTTGGATGGAAGTGTGCTGGGGCCGTGCTGAGGCTTCGCTGTGAGGAACCCGTGCTAGGCCTCTCAGGGTGTGAGGGCCTTCCTCACGGCCCCTTTGTGCATGTAAATGTAGGGAGGTAACTTGAAGAAAAAATGGGAATTAGCCTAACCAAGCTCTCCCAGATGCAATCTCCATGCTACCACCCCGTTCTTTCCACCTCCTAACTGTAAGTGTGGAGCTGGGTGTGAAGGAGCAGGGGGAGCTTCAGCAGCAGACATGGCGACACCCAGGAGGTCTTCCCAAGTGCACCTCCATTTTTAGGCCAGTCATCTCTTATTAAACACAATAAGAAGCTCCAGCTAACTAACTTTGGTGAAATGCTGTTGGATGAGCTCAGAGGCTCCACCAGTCCTTAGATGTTCAGGCGTTGGTAGGCAGGTCATGCTTTCACCTGCAGGACTCTGGCCTGTCTGCCAGTCTCCGCTAGTGCTGTTGTCCAGACCCTTCTGTACTGGGGAGCGTGACACGTTACTGGGGTGGTGGGCATTGCTTGCTTTGCTCCAGGTAGTGAGGAAGAAGTTTGGAAAAGAAGCAAAGGCAGAGAAATGTTCCACGGCCCATGGCTTTGGGTAGTCCCGTGCCATCTCCTGACTCTAAATCTTGTTTCCCATGTGAAAGGAAAGCTGCATTTTGGAGATTTGGTAGTTCTTTGCCATGTTGCATGTATTCAGGTTAAGCGGTTATTATTTATTCTTCATGCTATTTCAGAAGTTTGTTCATGATTCCTTATCCCTGCTGCCTGCCTGTGTGGCACTCAGGCCATGCGGTTTTTTTGCCTTTTCCTTGCAGAGTTCCCTGACATGTAAGGAATTAGTGAGCCTCTGACCCGGGTTCTGGTTTTGAATTTTGTGCCATCTGCTGTCATCAGATGCTTGCTTCCATGGTGGTAAGATAAGCACAGGCAGAGCATATGAAAACAAAGCATCAGACTGTTTTTACCAATTTTGTACTGATTTTTTTAGAAGAAAAATTACAGTGTTTTTAACATGAAGCAATTAATTTTTGCTTACCACCATTTAAAAACCAATTTCCTTTCAGGCTATTAATTACTTACGATATAAATGCCTTCTTAATTGTTGCTAATTACATTATCCATCTCTAGGAGTCTGTTTTGTAGCTTTGTACCTTATCTGAAAATGAGAAGGGTTTTTTTTGCTGCTGTACACATTAACAGCAGTACACGACCAGGGTAAACCTTCGTTTCCTTTAGGTGCCAGGTTGGTTACTGGTGTGTGCCGTGCGTTTGTTTGAGGAGTGGGTTTCTTCACAAAATGCTCTTTTGAATGGATAGTTTATGTAGCAGAAGTTGGACGGAATGTTAATGCAAGATAAGTTCTTTGTTTCTTAAATTGTTTCTTTGACTTTGCAGCTTTCTGCCCTTCTGCATGCTTGATTCTCTTTCAAAACCGATGGAGAAGGGAATGTATTCTTACTGTCTAGGCTGTGGGTAATCCACGGTGTCATTTTAATTGGCGAAGCCTGTTTATAACCCATCATGTGTGATGTGCTAGAACCAGATTGATTGTACTGCCTGGCTGATAAATAAAAAAATTGCTATAAAGAGCTTCTGTAATTGTATTAATTAGGGAGATTTATGTCTGATATCTGTAAAGCAGTTTATGATGTTGCGTACAACTCAACAGCAGCTTGCTTCGGCAGGTTCTGCAGTGACAAGCTGACACAGCATCCTCTGGCATGGGTAAACTTGTCCCTGGACAAGCAGAGACGATGGGCTGAGGCTTTGCTTTTCCTCCATTTCCTCATTTAGACATTTGTATATTGTTACGGGGTTGCTGTATTGTACAACTCAGCATCGTACAAAAGTTGAGACGAGCCTGTCACATTGGTGCAACGACTGCTATGGAAGTTCAGTGCCATCGAACATTACTGTAGGAATATGTAGAAATAGTTCAATAAATAGGAAATGTGGCAATGGTACAAAACGATGCTACATATCTATATAGATAGCGCTCTTTCTCCACCATTTTTTCTTTCATTCAGAATTTCTTGAATACTTAGTAATTGTTTAAAGTCCTGTCTGTCTTTATTTGCAAATCAAATGTATTAACTATTATTGAGTAGTGACTGGGAAATAATGATTAGAAATAATTACTCATTCTTCCAACTAAATAGAACTGTTAATCTCTTTTTATTTTACTGTATTACTGCTTTAAGTAGGCCATAAATGATGACTCCATACCTCTGTGAAATTTCGTCTGCTACAGTACAGAGCCAGAGGAGCCGTAAGAAAGATGATTCTAGAGCACATTTGGGTTGCTTAAACCCTGAAGTAGTAATACTGCAGAACTTTAAAAAATGTAGATATTTGGATTCCAGGAGGTAACGGTCCGGAAGAAGGATTCCGGTTGCTTTAAGTGCCTTTGATTAAAAAGTTGTAATGTGTTTCTAAAAACATTGGTAGTGCATTCAGTGGAAACGGAATGGAAGAATTAATTCGGCTTCAATGTAAGACTGCAGAATGCAACAACAGCTGATGATGGAAAATAACACCCAGAGTTACATCTGTTTTAACAGGCAACAAAATGCTGAGAAATATCTTCCTGTATGCTTGGATGCTTCCTTCTGCTTGGGTTTAAATTTCCCATTTTGATTAAAGGTGTAGGAAGGACACGTTGGGCACAGCAGTTCCGAATCTCAAGTAGGGGTGCTAGCATTGTACGACAAAACGTGTTTGGTTTAAACATTTACAAGTACTCGAATTACTTTGCTAGTGAGTTGGTAGGCTGTGCTTCTGCTTCATTAGGGAACTGCGTTCGCGTGTGGTTTGCTTTCCTGATGCCATTGGTGCCTTCTGTCTCCAGGTGTTGCAAAACAGTGAGCATATGGGGAGCTTCACCTGCTGCGAGGGCACGCTGCTCTGCTCGATTCCCAGGGAAGGGTCTTGGATGGCGTTTGGATTCCCATGTGTTCAGCCAGGGCTAAAATGATATTTCCAGCACGTTGCATATGGGCTGGGGAATTTCAGAGCCCTTCCCCTGTGCACTTGGGCTTTAGATCCGTAATAAACCCATTTCACTCCTCTTTGTGTCTTTGTCATTGTGCGGGGATTGCTGAGTGCTCACAGCAGACTGCCTGTTATCTCAGTAACCTATTTTAAGCTCAGTCACTTGTACCAATTTCTCAACTAATTTTAGGATAGATGACCACTAAGTCATTCTAAAAATGCTGTTTCAACTTTCAATTAGAGGAACACACGCACGCAAAGAAAATGTGCCCTCCAAAATAGGTAGCTGCCTACAAAATAGGTGACTCTTGTTCTAGCTATTACGAAAAGCGTGTGTTGTATATAGTGTTAATTGCTTTTAGTTAATTACATTTTAACATATTCAGTCAATTGGAATAATTGGTATATCTGTCATGCTTTTTATTTGAAGATGAAAATGCTTGTGGTTGCTAAAGGTCCCAGACAGGCTTATTAAAGTCTACAAGTATTTTATAATTTACAGATGGAGAGCAGAAGCAAGCTGAGTGGGTGATGACAGGGAGGGAATTCAGAAGTCGGGCACCGCCGGCCCTTCTCTCCTGCCCTGTGCTCGTCCCTGCCACGCGTGCGCTTCCCTACCAAGCACCAGAAGGTCCCACAAACAGCACGGCGTAGTCCGACCTTGGAATGGGTTTCTAAAAAAATCAGTGACTGTACTGTCTGTGTGCCGAGCTGTTCTTTAATCACCTTTTGAAAGATCCTGGTAATTTTTCCCCTGTTTTCCTACCTCCTTCTTTTTTGCCATTACGTTTTTAGGTGTGACATTGAGGCAGATCGGAAGGCGTAACAATCCCGAACCCATTCTGTTTGTGTATGCTAATACCGGATTTAATCCTGTGAGAATTAAGATTGAAATCAAGAGCTCCTTAGCCCAAGGTGTAGGAGAGCACATCTTTCAAATGGCCAGAATGGTATTTTGTTCCAAAAAAAAAAAAAGGAAGGAATTTGTGCTTGAGGGTAGAAGCAATGCGGTGGGTTTCTTTGGGAGTGTGTGAGCAGGTTGCCTGGAAAGGGCTGAGGATTTGCCTCCAAGTATTGCTGGTTTCCATTTCGCCGTGTTGGAGATGAAGCAGTAAGTGAGCTGTGGTACCTTGAGAGGTGCTGGGCTGGCCTGGTCCCATCCCTGCCCTGTCCTGGGTAGTGGCTGTGTTACAGCTCTGCCAGCTGCCTGCTTCCTCCCGGACACCCAGCGCTGGGCATCTGGGCGACGTTTCTTGTTACACTCCGTGAGTCCAGCAGCAAGGAGCGAGGCACCAGTGTTATCTCGGTGGTTCCGTCTCCTGCCGGCGCTTGTGCGCGGTGTCTGTGCGGCAGATGTGGCCAGGCTGGATTCCAGGCTGCGCTCCTCAGGTCGGAGTTGCATTTTTGCCGTATGACATCATGCTCGTTCACTAATGAAGAGCCTGTCGTTATTGAAAGAGAAATGCTCAGGGGAGACCCCTTGGGCTTACAGAAATTGGGGGTGGTTCGGTTTGCTTTAAAGAAAGGAAAAGTCGGGGAAGGACAGTGGGAGCTACAGTCTGAGAAAGAAACAGCCCTCCTCTACCTGGAAACCTCGATCATCTGCTAGGAGCTGGGCGGTGTTAACAGGAGATCTTCAGCAAATTGTTGGCACAAAAGTAAAAGGGGGAAGTGAAATGCCACAAGGTGTGGGATTTTGCCAGATGGTGCCATGGTGCGTTTGGGTTCGGCTGTGACTTGTGTGCCGGCTGATTTTGATAGCAAAGTGGGTGTCCTGATCGTCTCAAATACCTTACTGACCTTCCAATCTCCCATCTATAAGGATAAAGATGCTTATTTCAGCTTTCTCCCGCAGCAATTACCAAAATACTGCTTTAAGTATTTGCTCACAAATTCTGAGAAAGACTTCCTATTTAGGTCTTGCATTCCAAAAAAACCCAATGCTTACATTTCATCCCACATCATTCTTACGTGGTTCCGTAGCCTTTACCGAGTGCCTGGGTGCAATTCCATCCCTTGGACCCCGTTTGGGCTTCCTTGCCATGGCCTCTGAAGAGGAGGTAGCTTCTTCATGCTCTCCTCTGTGACAGTTGTAACCGTGGCTCCTTTATCTGCTTATCCTGGGCGAGCCTGCATTGCCCCCACAGGAGCATGAAATGTAATTTCAGAAAAATAATTATAAGTTGATGCAC
Organism: Heteronetta atricapilla; assembly: GCA_011075105.1. Taxonomy (NCBI): domain Eukaryota; kingdom Metazoa; phylum Chordata; class Aves; order Anseriformes; family Anatidae; genus Heteronetta; species Heteronetta atricapilla. Next base: position 2,437,753 of record CM021757.1, read on the forward strand.
GTAGATTGCTGCAAATTAGTACCTTTCTGATTCAGTGACAGTAAACATTACATTCAGCTGATTACTTCCTACACTGCCCCATTAACTTTTATGTAGTTTCCAAAAAGACCGACTTTACATTAATTTAAATAGTGAACAAGCGAGGCCACAGCTCTCCTTTTTGGTAACTATGACGATTGTTCATCAAAACAGTTTTAGCGACAAGTACTGAAAATCTGAGCGCTAAGTCAAAAGAAAATGTTAGAATTGAATTTTCTGACTTTTAGAAGCACTGATGTTACAAAATGTTACAAACCAGCCCAAAGCTCCCCGGCAGTGAATGGAACATAAGGAGCCTGAAGGAGTCCAATTCTTTTGGGCAGCTCACCGTACCGATCAGATTTGGTATCGAGGTTGCATCCTGTCATTTTATCCTGGGTTCTGTTTTTGAATGATTGTGCTCTTTTTAAGGAAAGGGCTTGGCGTGTACCGGGCCCGCTGGGGGATGTCTGCACCAGAGGATCGAAGACTCATGGAGAATTTTAAGTTGTATTCTATCTGAAGGATCAGGGACATTGCAACCTGTTCATAAAAAAGTTATGGATAAAAATAAAAAGACATCACTGAAAGCTTCAGTGTGAAAATATCTGCTTCCTGCGTACATTTGGGGTCTCATTAGGAAGCAAATGCACAAAATTACTTGATTACACACAACTGAGCGACGGCTCGCGATTTTCGAAGCAGGTTGAACAAACAGTGCTGGGATTATGAATTGAACAGGGGAAGGCTGCCTTCTGTGTGATCTTTTGTTTCCACCTTGACTATTCAGAGTCCCTGTATGCCTGCTTTTACCTTTTCACAGCCATTTGGATAAATTAAAGAATGATGTTTTCACTCCAGATTGCTTTCTGCTCCTTCGATTGTTCCTTAATGAGCTCGGACACAGCGCAGGTATTGAGGTTAGCTAGCCTTTGTTTATAAATTTGGGTAATGTACTTATTAATGCCATTTTAAAGTGCATGAAGTATAAAAAACCAGTTAGGAATAAAAATCTGTAATGTAATTTCCTAACCTTTAATGGCATAACCACGCCAGCGTGTGCACGGTGCTCCGGTCGGTAGGTGCACTAATGAAGTGCGGTAGCGCTGCGTTCCTGAACTCCATCGTGCCCTGATGCAGCCACGACTCCAGAAATAATCTGTGGGTAGTCTTGCACAGTTTGTGATGTTCAAGGCTGCTTTGAACCGTGCGCTCACTCGGACTCGGTGCTCTATACCTCGTGTCAGCAGTGACTCTGCTGACTGCACGTCTGTCCAGTGGGACTGTATTTAAAATACAAGTTAGAAACGCCTATCTGTATTAAATGGATACTAATGTTCCCCTTAAAGTATTTCAGAACACAGTCTGCCATTCCCATTTTTTGAAGTCTTAGCATTTTGTTTCCAAAATAAAAAAGGAAGCAAGGCTCTTGCTGACCCACACGGTACCAGTTCCCAGACACAACCTGACATTTCTGAAAGCGGTCCCGTGATTTCCGTCTCCCGTTGCTTTGCATAATAAACTGTACGCAGCTGAAGAGCTGGTATTGTTTTCTCCGTGTCCGGGCAGTGATGTAATTGAGGTGTGCTTCTTCCTTTTCCACACTTGGAAATTTCTCTGCTCAACTTGCACATTTGCTCTCGGTGCCTGTTCCTGACCGCTGGGTCTCAGTCTGGTGATCTGGTGAGTGTGGAAGCGTGCGCAGCTGGAGGAGCTTCCGTAACACTTTATCTATCAGTAATCGCAGGAAAAAGGATTCAGTGCATTTTGTATTTTTCTGTGACGTGTGTGAATTATCAAGGCTGCTCAGAAGAGACCCAACATGTTGGAAAACGTAAAGGTTGGAGCTTTTTTTAATGGGGAATCCGTCACTAATGTAGGGCTGTTATTGGGGAATCCATCACTAACGTAGGGTTAGGGAATTAATACACTTCTTAATCGTTTGTATCATAATAATTTTTATTCTTGCTTTCTGAAGCAAAGGGACCCCCTCACGAACCAGCCCAGGGAGATTTGTGGCAGAGCTGTTCCTCCTTTACATAAGGGATCAGCCTGCTCCCCTGGCTCAGTTCGGGTACGTTTTACCCCTTCTCAGGCATCGGTCACATCTGGGACGATCCCAGGCGGTTGCATTTCACACGTGTCATTCCCGAGCCTGGCTGGGACCCGCCGGGATCGCAGAAAAGAGGATTTGCAGCCGGCTCCCCTCTGGGGCCGGGGGCCAGCAGCGATGCCCCGAGGGGGCCGTCCTGCAGCGATCGCGGGCTGGGAGCGGCGCTGTGGCACGGTGCGGGTGACTTTTGGGGTATTGATGCATCTGGTAGGGCAGAGCACTCCGTCACGTCCAATGCGGTGGGTTCCTGCAGCAGATTTCCCAGCATGCGTGAAGGAGAGCGACCCAGCCTTCCATTTTCCTGCCTTAAAAATCGCTTTGTCAGGCGAAAGCAAGAGGGAGACCTGGGAAGGCATTGAGACACGTTGCGTGGTTTACGCACGCCGTAATCAGACGGGGATGGGATTGTCAGGCGGCTGGTACTTAATTTGTTTAAAACTCGTTGTCTTTGCCTTTAATGCGAGCACCTGGCGGCGAGGTGGTGCTGCGCGGGGCCGTACCGCTCATTGCTGCGCCGTGCTTTGGGCAGCGGGGTTAGTCGGGGGGGCTGCTATAACCCGTGGGATTTGCTGTTCCCTGTGCGAGCAGTGCTCGGGCAACGCAGCCGCTCTGGGTGCCGCAGAGGATTTATTTGTTGTGTCACTGCTTTTAAACAGGGAGCTGCCAGCAGAGACGGGCTGCGGGGAGAGGAACAAGGGGGAGAAAAGGGGAAGCAGGCACTTCTCAGACCCGTTTTGGTAGGGAAGGCTGTTTTTCTGAAGCTGTTACTGAGCATGATTATTGCAATTACTTAATCTCTTTGTAGCTGAGAACGAGATTAAAGCTCTTGTGCTGTGCTTGCCACGCAGGAGCTGCTCCCTGCCCTCCCCGGGAGCCTGACCCCGGTCCCAGGTACGGCTGGGGGGCGTTCGCCCTGCGGTGCGACAGCGTCTCGTTAACATTAAATAATGTGCAAGTCTTAGTGGGACTTCTTAACACTGAGGTATTTAAAAATACAGAATAACAAAAGCTTTCCTTCCTTTGATTGTTAGACACGAGAGAATACGGATCACTGACTCAGGCTTGTGCTGTGTCACTCGTTTCCCTCGGGGCGCCAGCGCAGATAGCTGCTTTCTGCCTCCTGGTGACTTCTGCAGGAGGCTCTTCACCAGGTTTATCTCAGTTCTGGTTTTTCTTTAAAGTTCATACAGACACAGCGTTTCCGAGTACGGATTTCACACCCAATTTACTCGCGGTGACCTCTTTTAGCTGGAGCATCTGAGGCCCTGTCAATAAGCGCGGTGTTTCGCCGCCTCCAGCATCCGTGGGGCAGCCGAGTTGTTGGCACTCCCCTGAGCGGAACCGCTGGCTGCGTGCTGGGTGATCCCTGCCGGCGGCTCCGCGGTGGTACTAACGCGATGCTCCCAGCTACCTGCCTGAAACCATCCTGAAATAAAACCTGACAGCGAGCTTTGAACAGCAGCGGCCTGCCAAGTGCGCAGAGGTGTGCGCTGTCCAGACAGCAAGCTCCAGCTCCCAGGAGTTAGGGAATGCGAGGATGAATGTTCCCTTAGCAACACTGATTTGCCCCCCCACTTTTTTTTTTTTGCACTTATATTAAGATAAATTTTTAATTATGTAACTGTATGGTATTGTTCCCTGGTAACCTCGCTGCTCCCCTGCAGGGAATGGAGTGTGCTCAGCGTCCTGGTTTGTAGCAGAGAGCACGAGGAGATACTTCCATCGCTCCACCCTTAGCTGTGGGCTGCTGCTTCTCTTCTTGCCACCCTCTGCCTTTTCACTACGCATCCACAGTCCTGCCGGTACCAGCCCTTTTCACTAGCTGATGCCGATCTGTTTGTATTTACTTGTAGTTTTACTGTAAGTATTCACCATTTCTCGGGTCTGCCTCAGAGGGAGAAGGTGCCTGCCCTGCACAGGGAGCGTGCTGGGCTCCCTCTTGCCTTGGCTTGGATGTACAGCAGCTGGGAGCACCTTCCTGGTAGCACCTTCCTGGTAGCCCTTCCTGGTAGCCCTCCTCAGTCGACGCTGGAAGTTATTTTAGGGCGATCTTTCTCCCCCCCTTACTACAAATTAGCCGCGAACTCTCCCAGCCGATGGTGTTTGTGCAGCAGCTCCTGTTCCTGGTGGAAATGGAGTTGTCACCATTTTGCCTCCTGCTGTCAGGTGTTCACGAGCAGTACCTCCAGCTCTGCCTGGCGTCACGCTGTGCTCTCCTGCCTAATGCTTATTCTCACATAGTGAGCGAGTCTGCCTTTGTTTTTGTTCCAAATACTGCTTTTGTTATGTCCAACTGACTTCACAGGGGAGATCCTGTCCTTCCAAGTGATTTTAAATAGATTAATTCCTACTTATACGTGCGGCGTTCCAGCAGTCCTGCCTCTGGTTGGTTGGTATCGCATCTCTTGTTATTTTTTGTAAAGCACCGTGCTAAGAAAATACCTGCTTCCCTTCACTAGGGAAGCGACTTCCCACGCATTTGGGGCTAAAAGTTATTTCTTCTTAAAATGAAGGACTTGCTCAGTTGTTGGATTTATTCGGTTGTAGAAAACCCAAGGAGGATTTGGATGTCTGGTAAAGGAACTGGGTACAAGACTTCCAAGCAGCACCTTGCATTTATTCCCTACCAGAACGGGGTCAGCTACCCGCTTGCTCCTGTTAGGGGGGAAGCCAAGTTTTGGAGCAGCTGTGAAACACCTGGGACAAAACGCAGCTGGTGTGCCGCTCCTGCTGTATCCCTATCGCTCTGCCTTTCAGAAATCAGGAGCCTCCCAGCTGTTCTTCCAGGCTCGGTCACCCCCCGGCGATGCTGGCTGTAGCTGCAGGGAGCGCTCACAGGTCTGCAGTTTGCCATGTTTGACTTTCTGCTAATCCTCTGAACGCCTGAGAGGAGGAGAACAAGGATCGAGTCTGGCTGAGGTGAACAGCTCTGCGGCAGTGGAAACCCAGCTGGGCGAGGAGGGAGGAAAATCTAGATTTGCAGGAGTGGGAATGGGGCTGAGCTGACAGCACCCCGCCGAGGACAGGAGGGCAGTGGGAGCGTTTTGAACCAGCCCAGTTGGGCAAGAGAAACAAATTGCAGTGAGCACGGGGTCACGCTTGGTCTGTTCCTCCGTCTTCAGGAGGAACATCTCCTCCTCTCCGCCCCAGCAGCACTGGCAGGGGAGGTCGCGCATCCCTCACTGTGATGCAGTGTTTTCAGCCCGACTTGGTCCTAAAGCCCCTTATTATTTTTTCTTTACTTTCAAAGCTCTTACATCTCGGTAGGCATACAGAGTTCTGGGGTGTTGTGTAGCTCTTTGAGATAAAGCAGAGGAAGGGTATGCTCGAGGTAACTTGGAACATCCGTTTGCATTACTGAAAATGTGTTACACCATGAAATGTGAGCTGCCTTTGCTGCTCAGGAGCATTTAACTGAACTGAGAGTTAAGCTGTTGTCTGAAACTTACGGCAAAGCACTATGGAAAAAGTTTATCCTGTGAATTCAAAACAATCCTACAGACCAGCTTCATGTCACCAAACGTTCCTTGGTTTTACCATCGTGTTAGAAGCAACATCACAGAATCACCTAGGTTGGAAGAGACCTCAAGATCATCGAGTCCAACCTCTGACCTAACACTAACAAGTCCCCACTAAACCATATCCCTAAGCTCTACATCTAAACGTCTAAAGACCTCCAGGGATGGTGACTCCACCACTTCCCTGGGCAGCCTGTTCCAGTGCCTCACAACCCTTTCAGTAAAGAAGTTCTTTCTAACATCCAGCCTAAACCTCCCCTGGAACAACTTTAGCCCATTGCCCCCAACTCACTCCTCCCCCCCAAAAAAAGAAGCACTCACACAACCCCTGAGAATCGGCAAGAGATGTTTATTGCCAGGACGTCTTGCAGGCAAGCCTGTGGGATGTCCATGGTGTTTGGTGGCTCCAAGCTAATGCTTGCGATGGAGCCTGAGCAATGAGTAGGGGGCTCACCAGACACTCCTGCGATGCTGTTGGTGCTCTCGGATGGCAGAGCACAAAGACATGCTGCAGGAGTCCCGGGTCTGTTCTGGCAGAGGTGGATCCACTTCCGTCTGTTCCTCCACATCTGGTGGATCCAGCTCCATGGGCAGAAGGCTAAGCCAGTCCTTGCCCAGGACTGCCCAAACGGGATGCCTTCCGTCCAGAATGTTCTCGGGCCAGGGTGCTGAACCAGGGGTCGTCCAGTCCCACGCTTTGATCCCATGCCATTGTCGGCTTGATTTTCATGCGCAGGTCTGACCGTGCTGTCTGGTTTACGGCCATTACGGGGTTCCACACTGTGCTCCAGACCATGGGCACCCCTCTGCTCCCCGTGGCTGTCTCTCTGATGCTCCCGCCTTCTCCCCACATCACCGTTGCTCCCATGGTAAGGCCCAGGCCCCCTGTTGCTGGGTGTTTGAGGGCCCGGCCTGTTCCCCACATCATTGTGGTGCCAAAGGTACCGCCTGTACCTGTCTGTGGGCTGGGCGCCAGAGGTGCCTTGGGCACTGGTGTCTCTTGTGCCACCAGCGCTATCCCTCCGCCCACAACACATCTCCTTCTGCTCGGGTGCATTCCTTCTCGGTGCCAGCTGCAGTGGGCCTGTTTTGTAGGGCCCACAGCAAAGGCAGGGCTCTGATGACCACTGTGACCTCAGCAAGCCTCTGCGATGGAGTGGCCCATGTGTGGCCAAAGGCGTCTGTGTTGGGACTGGCCTGGAAGATGCCCTCACGTGGACAAGGAGGAGTTTGGGGGGGCTGAGGGCCCCTTTTCTGGGGCTGGCTCCCCCAGGCCATTTGGCTTGCCAGAGAGAAAGGCTGCGCCTTGACCATGGGGACTGTCCTGCACCTCCCATCCTTTGCCCTGGTTCCAATAATTCCAACATACTCAAGAACGTGCAGGCAGCTTTAAGATTAGTAAATAAATAAATTCATCTTCTGGAGACTGCTACACGTGATCCACATCAGCGTTCTGCTGCGTGTGTTTTGCCTTGGCAGATTATGGTTAAGTCTTAAACTGTTTCTCTTACTGTGTCCCATCTTTCTGTCTTACCTAAGAAGAAAACGTGGTAGCTTCGTTGCTTCTGCTTGATCAAGAAACCTGTCGTACGCTTCTTGGCAATGTTGTTTCATTTTTTCTCCCTACGTAAAGCTAGGAAAGATGCACAGTGCGCGTTGTGACGACTTAGTTCAGAGGATTTCTGATGCGACTTCACCCAACCGTTGCCAGTTTTCCTGTCCACGGGGGACTCCCGGGTTGTCCTCAGGGTAGGACGGGGCCGTGGGGACCTTCTCTGCCACTTGTCCACCCGGGGCGTGCGGCCTCCTCTTGGAAACGTCCTGCAGAGGCCGGTGCGAGCGGCTCCGTGCCCGTGGGGACAGGTTTGCTGGGACTGGCCGTGGGTTCGTGGGCAAGGCGCCCATAATGACCATAGGGATAAAGGTTTAACTTCCTTTGGTAACGATGAGGTGGCTTTTGCTAAATACAAGGTTTTCCTCCTCATTTTACTGCCGCGACTTTGTTTTTGTAGCTGTAGTCTTCTGAAACTTTCAGTCCTTACGATTGCCTTGCGCCGGGCGCTTGTGGTTGCGACTCGACCACGTTTTTATTTCCTTCGTTAACGTCGAGGTTGTCCATGCGGGCATGCATCTGGGGGGGCACAGAGACCATTCTGGTATCTGCGTGCGAGGCAGCGTTCCAAACCAGCGCTGCGTCTTGCAAACAGAAGCGCGGGGGCAGCAGCAGCCTGTGCCCAGCCACCGCAGCCGGGCTCTGCGGGGCCAGCCGGGCTGGAGGAAGGCTCCGCGTAACGAACCCCGGGAGGATGGCTCCAAGCTAATGAAGGCTCCTTGAATATGTCAAAATTGCCATCGTATTTCCAATATCACATCCTTCCCGCTGCCAGAATAGCAAAGTGAGGAGGGAAAATGTCACGGGCGGTGTCCTCCTTGACACCTGGCAATTACCACGGCTTGTGGGGGAACGAGCAATTGGTGGAAAATGGGCACTTCTCGGTTGCTTTAACTTGCTGTAGGTTGACCTTTCCGTGCAGCTGGCATATGACCAGGGAAAAAGGCAAAGGTGAGAGCAGATTGCATTCCCAGCACCCGTTCAGGATGCCTGAACGTGGCTTGGGTGGAACTGAGGGCTGGAAGGGCTTTGTGAGGAAAAAGGACGCAAGAAACCCCTCGGTAGCAGGGCTGAGCTCCTGGTTGTAGGGGCACAGGAGGGGCTAGGTGTCAATTTTTGGCCACCTGATCAGTTCCGCGGGTGTGCTCTGGTACACAACTTACCTCTCAAGCCAGACCGATAGACTCACCTGTGCTGGGAGTTGGTGAAGTTGAATTATCGGTGGGCATAGCAGCTGCCCCCGAGGGCCTGGAGACACATCGGGGTGCGGCTCCTCTAGTGTAACCCCAAAGCCTAGGGGCAGAAATGAGCTGTTGAGTTTTTAGGTAATACAGCTACTGAGGAATTCAGTTGTATCAAAACTAATTTCAGGCCTTGCAAAAGCTTCCCCTCCCCCTGCCATAAGGTTTAATAACCTCTGAAAAACATCCTGCGTTGTGGAGGCTTGTTTCTGCTTGTTCACCATCTGCAGAGCTAGACTTCTTTTTGCCTGCACAGCCCCTGTGTACTCCAACATCTTTATTGATGCGCGCATCTATTGTTTCTAATCTGGTCAGTTGATCAATGAAGACCAGCGTGTAATTAATTGTATAGTATTGTACACAGTGTCCCTCTCTACATTTATCCAGATGGATTTGTTATTTGTTAACCGTAGCTGCTTAGAAGAGGATGTAATGAGCAGTGGTTTTGTTCCTCTCTGCCTTCCCAGTTTTTTTTTTGCTGACAAATAGTTTTAATGGGAAACAATTTCAAAGAACACTTCTTTTTTATTTATTTTTTATTTATTTTTCCTGGGGCTGATTCATCATACACTTAATAACTTTTTTTACAATGCTTTGGTACAATGGTCCAAAGCGAAGGAGCCAGCTGAAGATGCCCAACCTGGTTCCTATTTCATTCAAATTTCTCCGGGGTCCGTAGGAGAATTTAAAAACCTGCTTTTGTTCCTGAGGACCCTCTAGACTTCGTTTGCAGCAAGTAGGGGACAAACTGGAAGAAGCAGCGGAGCAGTGAGCAGCAGGGTTCCCAGCTCCCCTTCCCGTCCCAGCCCTACCCATCGCACTGCGAGCGTCAGCTCCCGCTGAGCTGCCCCCACGGCTAGGGGATGGGGCTCAAGGAAAAGTTGCGTCTGCCTGACCTGTCCACTATGATGTTCTACTTCTGCTGTTTTGGTTCTCATGCAGATGGAGGGAACGAGGAGCCACCAGACCGAAGACAGGCAAGTGTAGACTTCCGTCAGAGCCGATCTGGGCAAGGTAAACGCTAGTGTTGTTCTCCCTCGGTGACTCGTTTCTCGTTTGTTCGCCTTCTCTGTATTCGTTTTCTGTTTTTTCGCAGATTGTGTAATCTCTTGGAGTTACTGTAACAATCTCTATTATTCGTACAGCTATGACTGCTAATATTCACAAAACTGATGATCTTGTTACAGTTTGAAGGAGTTCAGGATAATTTGTGGCCCAGCGTGGGCGTACCCCTGTTGCATCTCCATTTTGCAGATGGAGGTACCGTGCGTTGTGCAAGGGCTGTTGGCAGGGGTGTAAGGAGTCTTCAGCACATACCAGCACAAATCTAAACACCACTTGCTTCCCTCCCTGCTTGCAAAGGGGAGGGCCCGGCTGCTTCTCAATAACCAGTTTATTCTCTCCCACAACCCCCTGGATGTGAGCAGAGATGGCCAGTGGGCAATCCTGCACGGGGGGGCTCAGCAGCTGCTTCGCATGTCTTTTGCTTCGTTGTGTTGCACCCTACAAGAACAGGGTGAAAGGTCCTATGAAGAAAGTGGTAAAATAGGCTTTACATGATTTAAATAATGATTCTACAGCCTCTTTTGTTGAGTATCCATAATTCACAATAGGCTTGGTGGTTAAAACCTGTGCTGTGGCTGTGTAACAGGGATTGCTGTCGCTGACAGCAGCGGCTCTTATCTCTGTGCTGGTTTACATTTCCTTTGAAGTAGCTTATTTATAAGTTTTAAGCATTTGCTCATTTGTGAGGGTTGTGAAAATGCAGGTTATCTTTATGCAGCTCGTGAGATCAATTAAAAAGCATTTGGTGGAAGCATGACTCTGGTGGGTGCTATGTGTGTTGGCTTATTTTCTGTTTCAGATTGCAGCAATAATTTTCCTTTCATTTAGGTTCAAGTCTGTTGTTGTCATGGTGTCCTAATGACTTATTATGGAGGCATTTTCTCCAGAGCATTGTTCTTTTCTGGCAGCATTCCAGTGTTGCCCAGGCAAAATTGCTGCAAGTGATTGAAGCCCGCGATCGGGATGAGGGGGATTGGAATTTACAGTTAAAGCCACGAAGCCCTGTGAAACGTCAGCAGCTGAAACCGCTTTGTTAACACAGGACCTTTGTCTTGTCATTTTACAATTCTGTATTTTAAAATAGAGGAATTATCTATCCCCTCGTTAGCCGTAGGCACTCAGTGACAGCTTGCATACAGGCAGCACTGGCTCTCTCGTTTTGTTGGAGAACACAGGCCGAGTGGTAGTTCTCTCCCCAGCAGTTAGTTCAGCTCAAGTTGCTGTTGGTGTTGCTTCTAGAGGCTGAGCCTTGCCCGCTTGCTTTTCCGTTGGTCTGTATGATGTTCTTTATTTGTTTGGGTTCTGTCTGCTGCCTTGTTTTTACAAGATAGAGCAGCTTGGATGGAGCTGTTTGTTTCCAGGTTGCCTGCTGGATTTCGGCACGCTTGTTCAGACACCGTGTTCTCCCAGGTTACACGTCTGCCCGTTCAGTCAACATCTTGGCTGCTGTGGAAAAGTACTGATATTGGGCAGAGGACAGGCATGTTTTTCTTCCAAATTCCTACTTGCCAAAGAACAACCGACCTATTTCTGTTTGCCTCCGAGTGCATTGCTGTAAGCACGTAGGAGCATTCACAAGGAGCTCCCTCGTGAGCAGCTGGAGCAGCGGATGCAGGTCTGGAGCAGCAGGCGGCCTCTGGTCTGTGTGCGTGAGCTCCTTGGCTGCCTGCACAACCCATTTCTCATCATCATGGGTTAAGGGGGTTTATTATGCCTGGATAAACAGCTGACTGAAATAAGGAGGTAATAATCTTCCTAGTGGTTAAACTTCCACGTTGCCATCCGTCATGCCCAAGTCCTAGAGTTAGTTGTTCATGAAGCTTTACTATCTTGGAATACTTCCAGAAATAATCTATTAGTTTACATATACACTTTATAGTAACATTTTATATAAGTACAGGTAATAGACAAACTGTCAGAGTTCAGCCGTGAATGTTCCCTTATCTCAGGGTTTGATAAAGCCCAGTTCTCCTTCTGACTGAAACAAATTTAAGTCTATTTCAGTGAGCCTGTTTGCTTGTTGACTCTGGCCAGGGTGCGAGAGGAATTCTGACAGTGTGGAATGAAAATAAGAAGTTCTGGATATGTTGCAAGTTTGCTGGTTTTCTTTTAAAGCATTTGAGAATTTTAAGAGGGAAAATATTCCTGAAAACTTGGTCAAGTTTCTGTCATTACCTTTTTTCTACATGAGTTACTGCCCCCAGTTGCCTTCAGTTTTAGGTAAGCGACAATACTTGGTCAAAGATACCTTGAGCTTAAAGTGTAATAATAAAGTGTGCACTGACTTTTAGGTCTTCCCCAAATCCTTAAGTGTAGATCATTTTTGTCGATGTCAATGCCAATTTTGGCACTAATGCCATTTGCCTTTCCTGGCACTCACGGGTGGTTTGGAACAGGCTTGCCGAGTCAGCAGAGGTGTTCGGCTCAACAGCTCTGGAAACAGCAAGGTCTTATGTCAAGTAAGCTATGTATGGAGCCAGTAACTAAGTTGGCAATACAGCACTGGAAGATACTATTTTTTTTAAAGGTATATTAACAGTATTGTATCAATTTATGCCTTCCTCAAAAAAAAATTAGGCCCAACCCCACAATTAAGCATAGTTGCTGCAACTTTTGGACAATTACCAGAAAAAAAAAAAGCCAAGATGATGTTCATCAAAGTTCCGGTTTCGAGGTCTGCTGAGCTGCTGCTGTCCCACACGCTGTGTGAGCGTGAGGCTTAGGCCTGCTCCTGAGAGCACGTGCGTCTTCAGCACACCTCATCTGTCCTGTCGGCACGATGTGCTGCTTAGCACCCGATGGATCTGAGAAGTGATCTGAGAAATGGCGACCTTCCACCTCTGAAGCTGTGGCCGTCAGGTGGATGTGTGTGGGATGACTGCCTGCGTCGGCACCAAACGCCGGTGCGCTGGGTGGAGCCCAGGGCACAATTCTCTTCCTAAAGCAGAACCCAAACCCGTGTCATCTTGTCCTAAACCCCACTGAAATTGCACTGAGGAGCCCCTCTGGACAGCCTGCTCAGATGAAGGCACCTCTGTTGTGGACACTAAGATGAGGTGAGAGGAAGGCAGTCTCAGCATGCTGGAGTACTTCTTCCTACGATTGAAGAGGAGCAGTGCCGTGCCTCAGAGAGGTACATAAGCACAGGCTCGATGGCTGTGAGAGAGTGGTGCTGGTGGCAGGTTTGTTGCAGTCACCCACAGCTGCTTCATAGAATCACTAAAGTTGGGAAGACCTTCAGAATCATCTGGTTCAACCATCACCTTACTCTCAGTGTCACCCACTAAACCATGTCCCTAAGAACCAGGTCCAACCTTTCCTTGAATACCCCCAGGGACGGTGACTCCACCACTTCCCTGGGCAACCCGTCCCAATGCCTGAGCACTCTTCCTGAGAAGAAATGTATCCTAATTTCTAACCTAACTCTCACCCCTCTGGCAAAACTTGAGGCCATTCCCTCTTGTCCTGTCACTGGTGGTTATCTGTGAGAAGAGGCCGACCCCCAGCTCCACACAACTTCCTTTCAGGTAGCTGGAGAGAGCAACAAGGTCTCCTCTGAGCCTCCTCTTCTCCAGAGTAAACACCCCCAGTTCCCTCAGCTGCTCCTCACAGGCCTTGTGTCCCAGGCCTTTCACCAGCTTCGTAGCCCTCCTCTGGACACATTCCAGGCCCTCGATGTCCTTCTGGTAGTGAGGGGCCCAAAGCTGACCACAGAACTTGAGGTGCGGCCTCACCAGAGCAGAGCACAGGGGGACGATCACCTCCGTGGTGATCACCTTCCTTGGCTCGGGCAGAAGGAGCAAGTGCAGTGGAAGGTGGTGAGGCAGTCGTTCAGGCTTTTTCTGACTACAGCCAAATATTTGATATTAAAATCTGTGTTAAAAAAACACACAAGATAATGTCAGCATCATCATCTTTTTATACAAAATTAAAGGTAAGAACAAACAATGATCCATTCCTCCCTTAAAGGGATGTGCTCTGTCAGAGCGTTTGTGTGCACACTTAATTAAAGCAGCATGAAATGAATAGAAAAACATCAGTGTCTTGCTCGGTTTGTGGCAATAATGACAATCTCTAATGAATAAAACATATCAAACTACCATACTTCTGTGTACCAAAGTCAAAAAAGAAAAAAAATTGAAAAAGATCTCCTCCGTAAAGAGTAGGCCTTGAATGTATGCTCAGTAAACTGTGGCAAATGCTCACAAAGGAAGAGAGTAAATCGTGTTTTTGAACTGCCAGAACTAGCGTGTGGGTAACGCGCGCTTGTGTTTGTTTTGATTTCTTGTCGTGAGTGGTACAGAAATGCTGAGAGGTTCTTGACAGTTGGCATCAGCCGTGGATGGACCGTAACCGCAGCAGTGCGCTGCAGGAGCTTGTCCAAGGCTTTCAGCACTTCTTTCCGTGTGGCCTTCCCTTCTGCTCATGTAGTGGTGTTCTCGTTGTGCTTTGGCTATCGAATGAAGTCAGTCTGTCGTCTCCTCTGCAGTACCCCGTATTTGAAGGCATTTACCCTTTTGTATTCCCCCTGCTTACGTCTGCCTGCCCGCTCCCTGGGAGCTGTGCTTCATCTTCTAACCGTGCTCTTCAAGCCCCTGAGAGCCACACAAGTGTCCAGTGGAAATCACATAATTGTCGTCTTTCTGGAGGGAAAACAGAAATCAGCAGGCACTAAAAGCTAAAACCCAGCTCTTAAAGGTGTGGCACGGGCATAATCTCGTTACGGTGCGTGTAATGAAATAGTAAGGGCCTTAAGAGGCTTCTGCAGCTGAATTCTGAGCCGTCTCTATTAGGTTAACTGGGCTGCGGGCAGGGAACCAGCTGCTGGTGATGGCGGTTTCATGGGAGGAGCAGGCCCCGACCGCCTGCTGCTGTGCAACACCTGCGCTTCGGTTGTCGCTAATGTGCGTTGCAATAATTAGCAATATGTGCATTTATTGTTGAAGATGTTGTATCCCCACCTGTCGTCGTGTTACTTGGCTGTCTTCCACAGGGTCTGTGGGAACGCGGCCTGTGTCCCGGCTTTAAAGGGCTTGGGGTTTGTGTGCATGGTCGCTGGGGGAGAGCTTCAGGGGGCTGCCTCGGGAGGCTTTGTTCAGTCCTTGCTCTTTCTGCTGAAGGTCCTCCGGAACAGACCGTTACTCCATCTCCCCCAGTATCTTTTACACCCCGTGCTTTTAAGCTACTTTTGCCTTCCCTGACTGTTTGCCAGGATTGTGTCTGCCCGCTCTCAGATCTCCTCGTCCCACCAGCCCGGCGTTTCCGCAGCACGACGTGCCGGCACGTGGAAGGCCAGCGTGTTGGTGGGCTTGGAAGGAGTATGAAGGCTGTCTTAATCTGCAGGCCATACATAAATAAGGAATGGTAGCAAAATGTAAAGAGAAAATTTAATTCGACCTGAAGGATTTTTATTAGAAATCCACAATCTAAGCTCATAAAAAAAATAGAGTGAAAGATTTATTCGTTTCTCTGAATTAAATTCAAAACCGGTGACTCTAGGACACTTAAAGACAAGTGAGAAAAATCAAAATAAATATTTCATGGCTATGCTGTTCATAATCTGAAGAGCTATGCTGAGATGTTGTTACAGAAACATAATTTCTTCAAGGGAAGCACCAAGATCGTGCCAGGCAAACACAAAAAAGCAGCCGCCACTGCTATCTGCAGGGCTGAGAGAGACGTGCAGCACAGCGGCACTCCGCCTGGGCTCGCCCTGAACCAGACAGTCCTCTGTCTGGGAATGATGAAAGCAGAAGCCTGCCTTTTCTAACCAGCTCTGTTTTCTCTTTATGTTCCTCTCAGGCACCTCCACAGAGAACGACTGTGCTTTTGAACCAGACTACGCTATTCCGCCACTCCCAGTGACCGAAGGTATGCAGCACATTCGGATTATGGAGGGCATGTCCCGCTCCCTTCCATCCTCCCCCTTACTCACACATCAGTCTATCAGTGTTCGGCTCCAACCTGTGAAGAAGTTAACTGGTAAGGACTTTAAATAAAGTTCAGTAGGGCTTTTAAGGTCCTTTGGTGCAAAAATCGCTAAGAAAACTTTGAACAAGCTTCTGTATGAAAGTCATCGTTTGTTTATTATGGCTTCTACTTTGGTCAAAACCAGTAGCGTTTGCACAATCCGAGTGTTTAAAAGAATAGATTGGATTTCCCTCTGATGGAGAAGTCTCTCTGTTCTGTAAATGATCTTTCTTTTTAACAAATACTCTCTGCTTTTCTGAGAAATGTCGAGTTTTTGGGCAATTTTAGTTCCATATTGTATTACGGTCTATGCACAACGGAAGCATTACAGTAATTTTGAACTTTGCTGAGATTTTGAATGCTGAGAAAATTCATCAGAAAAATGATAAACTTGTGCAAAAAAGTGATCTTTTTTCAGTTTGTTTATATTTTAAAACTATTTTGTTTATCTAATCTCCTGGGATTTGGATATGAACACCTAAGGATTTTGAAGTAGTTGGATTTTTGAAAGCAGTTGGCATCTAACAGCCGTGTAAAGCCTGACATCCGATTCCTACTGGTAGCAGTTTTGAGAAACTTGCTTCTTGCCTAAAATCTGACATTCCTCCATGCCCATCTTTAAAAATGACCAGCCAGGGTGCTGCATTATACCAAGAGAAATCTCCAAACCCAATTTTTAGCCACTCTGGTTTGACCTCTGCTGACAAAAGGCAAATCTAGTACATTTAGTGCCTTTGTTTTCCCTGCCCACTGGTGAAAGGAGAAATTGAAAAGGACTCAGAAGTGTAAGCTAGATGCTGTGGTTTGGCTGAGGACAGTCTGTGTACCCGTGATGATGTGATGGAAAGACAGGGTGAATAACTTCTTCCACCTGTGTTAAGTTGAACAGAATTTCTGTCCGTAATCGAAATCGCTCCTGTCGCTCTCAAGTCATCTCTGTGTCCTGACGGATGGGTAGAGTCTGGTCTGCCATCCAGGCTCTCTTGCTAGCCAGTCATTCCCC
The DNA here is from genome assembly GCA_011075105.1 of Heteronetta atricapilla. Classification (NCBI taxonomy): domain Eukaryota; kingdom Metazoa; phylum Chordata; class Aves; order Anseriformes; family Anatidae; genus Heteronetta; species Heteronetta atricapilla. The sequence continues at coordinate 2,454,293 of CM021757.1, forward strand.
CTTTATAACGTTTTAATCAATAGCAGTATTATCTCTGACAGGTAAATGCACCAGGAGAGAAATTCCTTGGCCGTAGGTAGGAGGGGAGGGCACTGGTGTGGGTCAGTGCCTGCGCTGGGCTGAAGGCATTGTCAGTGGAGGGAGCGTAAAATCTATAGAGTTGTCTGCTTCCACTCTACATTCACATAACCCAGTCCCCTAAAACCGTAGTTAATGAAGCTTTTAATTTTCATAAGTAATTAGGTTTATTAATGTGCAACATCGCCAGCTTACTTGACATTACACGGAAGCAAGCAGTTTGCATTTGTACATATGTAGCTTTATGTATGTACACTCACATCTTCCTTTAGGTTTTGAGTTACTTGCAGCAATTTTCTTTCTTTTGTGGGGTTTTAAAATGAACCAGTTCCATATACCGAGTGTCTTTATCTCATTCGGTGCCTTTCTGCCACCCTCATTTGACTCCGGTCCGTTCTGTGCCCTCCCGTTGCACCTCTGAGCACTGTTACATTTATGCAACTGCCCCAAAAGTTCCTTCCTGTCCTGTGGGACATGGCAGAGGGTTTGAGCTGTACCCTGTTGAGAAGGGAAGCTTGTTCGCCCCCCAGAGCTCCCTTCCAGCCCGCTGAGCGAGCCGCCTTGGCGCGGAGCTGCCGGCCCCTGGCTTGGCAGCAGGCATCGGCCTCCCCCCGCTTCTCCGCGCGGCACCGGCCCAGCCAAGCAGATTAAGCTCCATATATTTATAATTATCTTTTTTTCCACGTGGAAACAGATCAGACTCCATCTCCCGGCTCAGAAAGCTTTTGTTGGGTTTGGCAGGGCTGCCACTCGGAGAGTTTTACTAGCTCCTCAGAACAGCAGAAACTGGAATTGCGGCAGTGGCTTTTCAGGCAGTACTTCAGAGAAAAGGACGGGGAACCGCACGAACTTCCAGGGGGCCGGGCAGTGTCCCTGCTGCCATTCTGCTTGAAGTTTGCTTTCCAGCACCGGCGAGGTTATTTTGTAGTACAACATAGGCATTCAGCTGGTGAGACGGCCTAGTGCCTGCCAGTCCTGTTGGGAAACTGTATGCACTGAAACGTGTCTTCTGAACACGCGTACACACCGGTATGGCACCAAGACAACGCTGAGAAGTCTAATTACTTCAAAGCTAATGAAGAAAAGTGTTGCCTTTTCTTTTTGTTCGGAGGTCCATTTTGGGGTCACGCACAGGAATCTATTGGAAATTGATTGGGAAGATGATTTTCTTGGGCTTTTGTGCTTTTCCTTTTCCATCTGTTTTAAATATCCTGTTCCAGCTAGGCCCAGCCCAATACAGCATGAAAACACATGCTGATGTTTTGCACGTACATGTCTTGATGACTTCAGTGGAGCTCCTGAAGTACTTAGAATTCAAAGTGTGTTTCAGTGCGTTGGTGGATTAGCATGATTTTTTAAATTATTAGTTTAATTTACTGTTGATATTGTAAAAGGGAGATGTTTATTTTGCATCCTTGTGCAGTCATTATAGGAATTGGTTTGCTTTCATTAAGGTAATGTGTGAAGGAACTGGGAACGTGGCATTGTTTCACTGGTTGATATTCGGAGTGTTTATCACATTTTGTCAACTCTTTCGTATTGTCTGAGCCTCATGTTTACTATTAATCGGAGAGTTTTGAAAAGCAAAAGAATCCATCAGCCGCAGAAGGAGAGGTTGTTGGATATTTGACCATTTGCTGTATCAGTAAATTGAAGTGCTTTTTTATTTTATTTTACTGGTGGACATCAATTGGCAGTTTGACCCTCCTCGATTTTGTTCATTATGTTACAATTAATGTTGTTTCATTAACCATACCTTGCAGTTATTATTAGATCGGTGAAGACAAGTTCACGGCCTTGCACTATGTTGGATGCATTTCTCCCAGTTCCTCTCTTTGATATTCCAGGAGAATCGCAAGTGCTGTTGTAGCACACTCCAAATCTGGTAGAATTGATTTAAATAAATAAATAGAAGTTGCTTCAAGAATCCTCATGTGACTCTGGGAGCTTACAGATGAAAGCAAGTGGCCATTAGCCTGACAGTAAATGCACGGAGACATTTCCCCACGTCTTGCTGGCTGGGATTCTGTTTGTTCTTTTACTTTGTCTCGTTCTTATTTCCAGTTGTTAATAGTGCACAATAACAGCAGTGATTCCTTTTGGAAAAAGGATGAGGGTTATTCTGGGAAACCGGAGTATTACAAAGGGAGCCTTTTGTCCATCTGACAGTTGCCACATGGATTTTTCAAAGCGACCTTCAGAGCATAGAAAATTGTTGAGAAATTATCCAATTGTAGGGGCTTTTTCATGCTCTTTGCTTCTTACATACATTTATGTGTGACTAACCCATTCATGTAATAATTTCCATATCTGTGGAGCAGTCGGATGGCGGAATGATAGCTGCGTTAGATAAAACGCTTCATTGTCTTCATTTATTTTTTCCCCCTAAAGATTTAATACCTAAGACCATTTGCAACAAGACTGCACCAAATTCCCGCTTTATACTTTGTGGAGCTCTTCAGAAATGAAGATTTCAACGTGAAGCACTTCTGGCTGCTCACTGAACGATGCGCTCGTGTTTGAGGGCTGAACTATCTTGGGGGGCTCGGGAACCGCACGCGTGCGTTCCAGTACAGGTAGAGCTGTTGCTGAGATATGCGCCGTGATGCCCTTGGAGAGGGGCCACAGTTCATTTAGGGTTTAATTTAACCCTTTAAAAAGGAAAGGAATCCCGTGTAATGCAGAGAAATTAGCCCACTAGAAACTGCAATGCTCTTTATTGATTTTTAATGTCATCCTTTGAAGTTCTCAGCTGATTTGTACACAGGTCGGCTTCGCTTTCACAGAACAGTTAAAATTTCCGCATTTTTTTTTAGAAAGCATCATGTGGTGTGTTAGTTTTCTTTCCAGAGGAACTGAGGCTCCTTGCTGACATTTTGATATCTCTGTTTTCTGTATACAGAGACTTGGCTGGATGCAGGGCTTGATAAATATTCAGTACGGTTGCAATTTTCGCTCTGCTGAATGGTGCGGTGATTAAGAAAAACTAAGGTCATTGTTGCTCCAAAGGGTGAAGTAATAGCAAGCATAAGTAATCAGCTCTCTCCCTCTCCTGCATGTACAACCTATTATTGTTCAGCAATGGTAAGAACGTATTTTAGATCAGCGAGTTCAACCTCAGCTGCTCTATTTAATATATTTTTATAACAACAGTTGCGTAACATGAAAAGCAAGCGTAACATGAAAAATACGTTATAACAATAAAAAACGCAGACCTGCCAACCCAGGATAAGTGTGGGGAAGACACCGTTTGGATTTTTCTGGAGAGAAATCAGCACCTAAAAGTTACTATGCTTGCTGCACAAAGAGAGGAACCATTCCCGAAACCATTGGGTGAAATACCGTACCCCGCACCAGCGGCGTGTTTATTGACGACTCGAAGCCGGGGCTGCAGTGAAAATGTGGGACTGCATCGTGCGCCTCCGTTCAGGAAGGCATCGCCTTCCAGGAGGGTGCTTATAGAGATGGATTTATCTGAGTGCTTTCCTGAATCGAAGCCAAAAGTAGTAACCGGGCGCCGTACGAGGTTAAAATTGATGCTGGGCTCCAAGATTCAGCTGCTTGATTCCCTCAGCGTGAACCCACCGCGGGCAAAGCGTTCGCACGAAGCCCTGTGCCACACCTGACTCCTCCTCGGGAAAGGTTTCTGATTTACAGGCTGTGAATTTACATGCACGGGGGTGATTTTGTTCATCGCTGTACGGGGCTATTTTTAATTTTCCCATTGAATAACAGATGGGGAGCTTCGGAATTCTTTCAGAAAGTGTGTGTGCGAGTCCCTGTGCGCGGAGGGAGGAGGGGAGAGTGTTGTTAAGAAATTTAGGAATTAAATCCTGTTTTTTCTAGAAGTCGCTTAGGTATTTAGGTCTGGATTCTCGGAGGCCTCATTCCTCCCATGTGCAGAGTGATGCTTTGGTGTCTTTGAAGACATGGGCCTGAGGAATCAGCTTCCCTGCAAAGCCTCCTACTTTGAAAGTGTTCTCCCTCGTGTGTTGGGAACGGAGGAACTTCCCCTAAGAAAGCACTTCACAGAAACAAGTGGGAGCGTTCCTCGTTGTGTTTAGGCAATTAATAACATCCTCTTCCCCAAGGAAAATGCACACCCTTCAACTGGATCCTGTAAAGAAGCTGGGAGCGGAGCTGCAGCAGGAGGGAAACTTGGCCCCGGCGTGGTGATGAACCCAATGGCACCGGTCACCAGCCAGCCGGGCTGTAGGGACCCTTGGGACACCGTCACCCCCTCACTGCTCGTGCTGGGGGATGCCAGAGCTGGGGCTTCACCCTCCTCCCACGCCCTCCTGCCCCTTGGGTGGGAGCAGCCAGAGGAGTGCTGCTTCTTCCTGCGTCTGCAGCACGTGGTCGAATGGTCTTGGCACTCATTGCCAGTGTGGAAGGAAACAAGCCGAGATTTCTGAACTTGAAATCTCAAATTGTCCCTTGTTGAATGTTGGCAAAACCAGATTAATAATCCCAGCCCTCTGGGACTAGGTATTCTCTTGAAACTAAGACACTGTCGCAGCCGGGTGTGGATGCAAGAGGTGCCAGAACAGCTGGCTGAGGTGTGGGTGCTGGGGAAGAGCTGTTTGGGCCCAGATGCATTTGTTCAGAATAAAGTAGGGTAAGAAGTGGAAAGAATTTCTGAAAATTTGAATTTTGTTTGCTAAGCAGGGACTTGAGAACCATGCGTCGGGTCAGCTTTTGGTGAAGTCATTGCAGCTCTCATGATTCCGGCACCGTGGCTGTCTGAGTGCATGCACGGAGTGGAAGGCATCTGACCACAGCGTAAAACGACGTGATGTTCCCCTCTGAGCTGCAGCATGGAACAGAAACCTCGGTTGTTTGATACCTCGCTGGGGCAGCAGCCGTGTGTCCGGGTTGCCTTTCACTGCCCTGCTTTATCCGAAGATGCTTTAGGGCCCTGCCAGCCTCGGCGGCACAGCAGCGGCTGCGCTGCGGGTTGCTTTGGGGATGCGTTCCCGGCTCCAGGAGGAGTGGCTGGCTCCTGCTCGGTGCCGCTCGGGCGCTCAGCCACCTGATGGTGCTGCAGTTTGGTTCAGCTCCGCGAGCCGCTTACCTGCGCGGAGCTGCGTGGTCGCCGCGGGTCTCGTCGGCACCCTGCTAGGTGGTACTCGGGGTCGGCGCTAGCTCCCTGCCGTTTTCCTCCTGGTTTCAAGCAGACCGTTTGCAAACGCTGAAAGTCATCTCGTTCTGCTGGGGTTTGGTACCAGGCTCCCCATGCAAGCACGCCCTGGATGGAGGCAGCCGTGCCGGCGCTGGTTTGCGCCGACCGCTTCCATCCGGAGGACGAAGGCGGGATGCAGACGGGGAGAAGGGGATGCTGCAGCTTTAAAGCATCCGAGGGCTTACAGCCTTTTCGTATAAATTGTTCCCAGAATCCATGTCACAACTCCTTATATGGTGCTGCTTTTTTTCTCCGAGTTGCCATGACAACAGCAGCACTGCACCATTCATCAGCTCTGGTCCTGGGCTGCATCGCCAGCCCTTCGGCTTACTCCAAAATGTTCAGGAGAGCATCGGGGAATCGTTGACTCCGCTGTTCTGCGCCATTGTTTACCTCTCCTTTCAGCGATTTGCTCTAAAAAAAGAGCAAATTAGATTGCGCCGGAGAAAGAAACTGTGTAAAAATACTTCATTTCCCCCCGAGGGAGGCGTACAGTCTACATTTGCTGCAGCCTTCTGGAAGGAGAGGCTCTTTAACGCCGAGAGGCTTAACGAAGAGAGAAGCCGCGCGTCTGGAAGCCTTCCCCAAATCATCCCGCAGCCGGCTCCCCGGGGACGCAGACGATGCCGAAGTGATGCTTGGCAGGGGCAGCGGGCACCGCGGGGAGAGCGGCGCTGTGCTTTTGGGAGCCGAGCTTGACATCAGCAGCGGGAGGTGGCACCTGTAACATCATCCTGACGTTGGGAGCAGCAATATGGAGCTGGCGCTAGGGAGAGGTGGGCACCAGAGCAGGATCCGGCCTGGGCTGCTGCGCTGGCGGCGTCGCTACCTGTGATTTAGCAGGCTTTCACGGCTGCCTGCTGCATGCTCTCAGGTGCCGGGGAGCGAAAACAAAGCCTTGTGAGTATCTGGACAATTTGTCTTGCATGGACTTTGATTTAAATCCTGTTAGGCTTTTCTTGGCCTCTTTTAACTCTGCAGAAAATCAATATAGAACGAGGGACTCGAATGCTTGTCGTGTACGAGGAAGCCATTAGCAGGTTTGTAGCGTAAGGATTATGCTGCTTTGGATGTTTTTCTTTCAGGTGTTGTTGCAATAGTTTTACATAATCCCGAGTTTGTCTGCTGCTTGCAGAGATGTGCAGAATCGCAGGCACAAAATGTAAAATCAGAGCACTTTCCCAGTATTGCTGAAATAGAACAGCTCTACTGAGGAGTGAGTTGAGAAATAGCCACAGATACCGAGACTGATTTTTTTTTTGATCTCAGAACAATAGGACTGAGATAAGATTTTTCTTTGATATTGCAGAGTGACCACAAATGAGATTTGAGTGGATTATGGATCCCTCATGTGCTGGGAGGCAAAGATTTGCTTCCCGCTAAAAGAGTAAGTTTTAATTTGTGCTGCTAGGAAAAAAACCCGACCCATAAATAATCGTTTTCAAGGCGTAGTTTGAGGAAAGCTGCTGGAGCGCCCGGTGTTCATGCTGCACTTGTTTTTGAGAGGTGTTGTGATTCAGATTGTTGGTGTCAGTGGAGACTTTTCATGGTTTCTAGGTATTTTTATAGCATACCGCTGGCAATATGTTCACATTTTCTGCTCTTGCTTTCTTTAACTGTCATTTTGTCAGCATGACATTGATCTAAAATTCATGTTTTTCGTGTAGGAGTGGAGGTGGGATTGGAGGCCCACTCCTGCTTGCATTTCTGAACCACACAGTGCCGACGAGGACTGAATGATCTGTAAAGTGTGCCATTAGATTCCGCTTTTTTCAGGATGTGTAATGTGTTGGTTTTTTTCTGGCCATCATTCACTTTCCATTTAATTTTCCCTGGTGCATGGCAGTCCATGGCTATCTGGAGGTTTAACGCAACGAGAAAACTTACATAATGTCAGGAAGGAAAATTGAATCATCCCTTATAAAAAATGAAGCAGCACACCCACAGGCAACATTTCTTTGTGATTTTGGTGCCTGCATTTTCAGTCCTGTCTTGTACTCCGGTGTCAAACCTTCCTGCCTCCAGGAGCGAATCGTGCTGGAGAAGGAGCATCCTCTTCCCTTTCCAGCGATGTGTGCTGCCTGTTTGTTTCCTGTTGTGTCAGTTCTTACTGTGCTTTTTCGTCGGACGCTTCGTCCATTGCTTTTGGACGTGTGGTTTGTTTGACAGCTGTGCAGTTAAATGGAAACCAGTTGGGCTTGCACGACTAGAACAGGCACGTGGATGTGTCTGTGCGTACCTACCTGTGTACCTCTACAGCTGGTAAACAAGCACAGTTCTCTAGATGAAATCAATACGTTTCCCACTTGGTTTTTTAGGTCTCCAAACCCATTCCTAACATTTATATAGATACGTACTGTGTCCATCTGTAACTCCTTGAATTAAACCCATTGGTGTTCTGATGCCTCTTCGGTTGTTGGAGATCTGTCAAACTCGTGACATTTCTGCATTCATTTCCTGGTAGCTGGATGTGGCTTTTATTTTATTTTCAGTGGAGAGAAGGAAAAATTGCCTTAACATATGCCTTGGCTGTTGCAAGTCAGAAGCCAGTTTTAGCACAGATTTTCCTTCACAAAGCAAGAGCCCTGTTCTGAGTTCTTTGACACACAACCGCCTTCCATATTAACAGGACAGAAATCATAATGCAGTTGTGCACAAAATCCCACATGCTTTTTTGTGATGTTTGCCTTGCGATTTGCCTGCCTGCTGGGCCTGCAGAACCCTCACAGCGTGCTCCTTCCTGGGATGGTTTGTGCAGAGGATCGGTGGGCACGTCATCACAACACCAGGGCTGGGACAAGGCGCCAGTAACATTTCCTTCCAGGTCTGTTGTACATGTTTACACCTTTAGGTTCTCCCTTTGTTTATGTTTAGTGCAGGTCACATTAAAAACACAACAAACAAAAGAAACCCTACAAACCAAACCCGAAGAAAGGCAGAATAGCCTGAAGCCTCCGTGCCTTTTCGAAAGCTCCGAGCCAGAAGCCTGTCCTTATTTCACACTGGTGCTACACAAAATGGAGCATCTGTCACGATTACACTTCTGCTGCGTGAGAATTTTTACACATAGCTAGAAAGTTTCTGTAACCAGAGGAGGTGGTGTAGGAAGCCTTCATGCGGGGTTGAACCAGGCCATCGTTTTCCCCTTTGCATCTTTCCTCCTTCTGCTCTTAGCAAATTCCCCCAAAGATGTTCCGTGGGCAGAGGGGCCTTCGCAGCACAGCTTTTGGAGCAATCCCCACCTCCAGCTGGGCTGGGGGGCTCTTACCCCTTCCTACACCTATAACGATGAGCAAACCTGTGCTCTGAACTCTTCTTCCTCTGTCCTGCCCAGTTGTGTCGGGTTATTTGTCCAGAGACAGACCACTGCTTTTGCAGAAGTGCTTTGTGGTCAGGACAGCCTTGGGGCAGGCTCGGCATGGCTCGCAGCGTTACCGATAAGCCGCGCGTGCGGCTCTGCTCCGTGGTGGTGTCCTGCAGTGCCCAGCCGTGTGCTGGGTTTTCATCACGGATCCCTGACCCGTGCCCACAATGAACGAAGTTGAGGATTGAGATTGATCCGTGGCCCTGGGCTGCTTGCTCTGCAGTGACTTCCCTCGGCTGGCTGCTGCTGTCGTGTAATCCCACTCCCAATGCGGGACCGATTTAACTGCACACATGCAATTTGGGGTTATAGCAAGGATGCCTTTGGCCCAATATTCAAGCTCTATTCCTATATATTTGCACACCTGCTGTTCACATAAACCTTCACCAGTGGTTCTTGCACCTCAAAATCTGCACTAGCATGATCCTTCCCTCTTCTGTGCACTCAGCTAAGGAATAATGCACTGGTTGTTACCAGGATACAGCTCATGATGATTTTTCCCCAGTAGATAATGTGTGCACGCGTTTCTAAACCAGCTTCTTTCTTCTTTCAGCATCATTTTTCTGAATCGTTTAAAAAAGAGGCCTTTAAATATCTAGCTGGTGGTTGGACTGCAGGCACAGCTGCGTGGCCTAACGTTTTGTGTTGACGTGTGCTCCATGTGGAGATGGGCTTTTTTGGCAGCAAGGATGACACATCCTACAGCTAAATGAAATGAGAAGACAAATTAGCTCGAGCTATTTTCACATGATGCTTTGACCAAAGGGGAGCGGGGGTGGGGAATCCTAATTTCCAACATGTATTTGGTTGTGTACCTTTATTAAGCCAGGTATTCAGAGTCCTGAAATGTGCAATGTGTTGTAACTGAGCGCTGCTTGTCACAGTGATGTTCATCTCAGAAACTCCTTCATTGTGTCCCTTGGGATCCCTGGGGCTGGTCCCCGTCTGTCCCTGTATGGAGTCGGTAGGGGCTGACAGGGCTGCCCGGGCGTCCCTTTCCTGGGGACTTGGTCCCAGCCAGCTGCTAGGAGTGGGGAGCAGCTCGGCTGAAGATGACAGGAGATGTCTGGCTTCACAAGGGATTTAGCAAGGGTCACCGCTGGCTTGGTGCAAGGACTTGGTGTCTAACCACACCTGCAGGCATGGAGCCTGGTGCCAGGTGCTACTTCAGGCCTTGATAATCAATTCTTGGGGGTTTTTGCAACGTTAGCATTTCTTTATGCCCTCCTCAGAACCATGTTCCTGAATCGGTTGGGTTGTTTAGGCGAGAGGCATGGCCTCTGAACTGCTGGAATGGCAATATTTCCTTTTGTCTGGCCCTGGAGAAGGGAGCACTGCGGCCCAGGACCTGTTGGCACGGCTCTGGAGCACAGACAGCTTCTTGCCGCCCACTGCACACGCGGGCAGGTTGCATAAGGGGGTGAGAATAGCTCCACATTGCCTTCTCGGAAAGGAACTGCTGCTACTCTTTATCTTGTACCATATTTGTTAAAAGTTTATATTTGGACAGGTATAAATACATCGTTGTGCTCTGTGATTGCCAAATACCCGGCTCAGCTGTGAGGAACCATCTCAACACCGCACACGGATTTGTTTATACACACGAGGCTAAATTTCTGCTTGCATGTCTTCATTGAAGTGGTGCTTAGTACATGGCAGTGTAAGCACTATTTCAGTGGCTGTGCTGTGTGTCATTACATGGTCACCAGGCCTTCAGGACTCGGCTTCACATCGGGTTTGTTCTGACGCTGCGGCGTCCTTTGTTTTGCGTAGTCCAACACCACAAAACTTAAAGCAGAGGAAATATATTGGTCAGCTCTGGTAAACGTGGGCTGGCAGACAGGGATTAAACCCGACATGATTCCCTCCCAGTGCTTTACAATTTCCCCCTGAAGAAAGCAGACCGTACGTACCTTTGCTTTCAGCAGTGTGTGTTGGGGTACCCTGCTAGCTCATGCAGAGGGGAAGGGCCTGGGCTGCTGCTTGCTCTTCTTCATTCTTCTCCTTTTGACTGTTCTGTTCCTTATTCACAGCCTTCCTGTGATTTTTCGCCACAAATTCAATGTAGACGAGTTTTCTCTACAAGATTCCCGTCCCCTTCATATCTTTAAGAAGCAGGATTTGCTCTTTCTGTTCCACGGTGGCCTCTTTCAGCTCAACAGCTAATGAGACAAGTTGGTTGCGTTCTTTATTTTTTGTGATTAGGGTCTCTGCTTTGTTGCTCAATGAGTGTATGACTGCAGAGAATGATTGCTGAATGGATCTGAAGTGCAACTTCTGTTTGCTTCTGACAACAGTTTGCATTTTGGTTTCAATACATGAAGAAAAAGCAGCACTAGGCAGTTTGCCTCCTGCAGTTCTTCCTGGGCATGCTTTGAAATTTCTAGAAAGTAGAAAAAGGCCCTTAGTTTCGACAGGTAAATAAGCTTGTCCAGCCCTTAACTCATACTGCTGCTGCTCTTATGTAATCTAAAGGAGCTACATCAAGAAGACAGTAAAATCAGCCTCTTGCCAAGCTGAGCTTTTAGCTGAGCTTTTTTTAATATAACCACGTATTTGTGAACAAAGCAGCTACTTTTTTTTTTTTTTTAAAAAAAACAATTTATGATGCAAAGAAAATCCAGCTTCAACAAAAATAAACATCTGTCTCCCTCCAAAACCAACACCCCAAACCCACCTGTAAATGAATTATGACAGGCACTGTCGTTCTGTATGTTTAATTGTTAAATTAGTACTGGTGATGCTGTTGCTGTTGATGATGGTAATTATGGCCGGCTAGGGAAGCCTTCACGCTGCGATACCTAACCTGAAGTTTTTCAAGCAATGAATGCAAAAAGCACGAGGGAATTGCTGCAGCTAAGTGCTAGGACATTGCACCAGCTGACATTAATACAGAGCAAGCCAGCACTAATAGCGGTAAGGGGCACGGTAAGGAGCAACGCAGGGGTTTGATGGTGTTTCAGCAGAGGTTTTGGAGGTTTTGCATTGGATTTCTGTCTCTTTTCCTCTTTTCTGTTTCTGTAAATTTCAAATCTGCTTAGAAGGTCTGCGAGAGGCCTCTCAAGGCAGCTCGTTGGCTTTCTTACCTCATTGAGATAATCAGGCCCCTCAAATAGGCAGCGGGCAGAGGAGCAGTGGGGAGGTGGGGGCAGGCTCGAAGCTGCAGGCGTTGCCTTGGGGGCAACGTGGAAGGTGGGTTGGGAAAAAGGGTAGATGGAAAAAAGCCAGCTTTAACTCAGAGGGGGAGAAAGGATAAATAGGGAGATCAGGGAATGGAAAATTCAGAGAAGATGGGAGGCAGGGAAGCGTTGGAATAAGGCAGCGCTTCTGAGGCAGGTTACGAAATACGTGCTTGCTCTGGGAGTTGCCTTTGAGGAAAATGGCATGCTAAAGAGCTTGCAGAGGAGCAAGTCTATCTTTGATCTTTCCATTGTAACATCCTATTTTAAAATTTCTCTGGCAGGGGGGAGGTTGCTCAGCAGAGGGAGGAGGAGCAGCAGCTCTTCAGCCCTCAGCGCTGCGCCAAGCATGGCTCTGGCGTTGCAGCCAGATTTTGGTTTTCCTGCTTTCATAATCTTTTTGGGCTGACGGGCTTGATCCTCATCTGAGGCACACGGGTGGCACATCTGGGTGCATTGCACAGGAGCAGCCAGCTGGCACGCGTGCTCGACGGATGGAGCGGTCGTGTAACACCGGTGGTCGTGGTCCCGTGTGTGCAGCGAGCAGAGCAGCTCCGGGGGATTGGGCCATTTGCAGGTTGTAGAAGGTTGAAACGTGGACTTTCTCCAAGATTTTCTCTGGAAAGATCAATCCAAGCTTAGGAGAATGACTTTTTTCCAGTTATACTTCAGATCTTTTTACCCTCTCCATCACAGAAGTAAATCTACCTGAGAAAATTGTTTCCTTTATTAAGGAAAGAATCACATGCAATGACAGAATTGGAGGGGTTGGAAGGGACCTCAAGAGATCATCAGGTCCACCCCCCCTGCCAGAGCAGGTTCCCTAGAGCAGGTTGCCCAGGTAGGTGTCCGGATGGGCCTTGAATATCTCCAGAGGAGACTCCACAGCCTCCCTGGGCAGCCTGTTCCAGTGCTCTGTCACCCTCACTGTGAAGAAGTTCTTTCACATGGCCAAACCCCTCTGTGTCCCACACTTCAGGTATTTGTAAGCATTGAGAAGATCCCCTCTCAGTCTTCTCAAGGCTGAACAGACCCAGGTCATCTCCTCACAGGGAGCTGCTCCAGGCCCCGTATCATCTTTGTGGCCCTCCGCTGGACCCTCTCCATTAGATCTCTCTCTTGTTTGTGCCGGGCAGTCAGAAGTCAGGTCAGGTTGTTTCTTTCAGGTTTCTGGCCTTGTGTGCTGTGGCTGCTGCTTCTTCAGCTTGGAAGCAGGTGCTGAGCAGCGCCTTCCAAGCAAAGTTAACGGCATGTTCACTGGCAAGGTCTGGGGCTGCTGTCACAGGATAAAAGTGCCCCAGAGGTCTGGTAGGATCGCTAGGCCTTGCATCCAGTCACACTGAGAACGTCGCGTGTCTGTGCCTGAGGCATCCCTGGGAGGGGAGGTCCGGTCTGCAAGGAGTCTGCAAATAGTCCTGTGGTCACGAGGCATTTCAATTAAAGCATGTAGGCACTGTAGGCACGCTGTGTTTCCTTGTCCCTGTTCCTCTGTGGAGGTAAAGGCTGGTGAGCAGTTCATCTCAGCCACATACAGAAAGTTCTAGAAGCTCATTTCCTTCTAGAAGTACTAAATGAAAAAAAAAAAGTCAAGAGCAAAGGATAAAGTGTTGAAAACTAAACGTGGTCAAACGGTAGCAATTTCCTCAGGTAAACAAAGAAACATTGTAAACACAGCCTAATACAATTTTTCCTAAAATTTGACAAGTTCAGGTGATTCAGGCCTGTATCACTTCTGCCACACAGGGAGCTTCATTTTAGGCGTTCAGGCATTTCAGTTCACATGGCTGTTGCCAGCAAAGCAATCTGGACCCTAAACAGTGTGATACCAGCTGGAGAATTGTGCGTGCACATCAGTGTAATTAGGGCTGCCTTTATCAGCTAAGCCACCAAAATTAGTTTCAGCATAGCAAAATGTGAATGACCGACATATGTAACATATATAAAATCCAATCACCTTATCTGTTCACATCTTTTAAGTTTTTTTTTTTTTAAAATGCTGTTTACAAGTAATGAATTTGTATTGGTCCCTTTGCTGCACAGCCCCAGTTAAAACCATTAGTGCTGTAGTGAGCAGCTCTGGTCACCCATGTGCTTTAACACGGGTTCACTTGGGCTGTGAAAGGCATTTTACAATTTGCCCTTATCTGACTGGTTACAATTTGCAATTTGCCCTTATCTGTCTGGTTACGATCTCTTGGTATGATCTTAAGGATATGGTGTGGCAATGAATTAGGCTTTGTTGCCGTGCAGCTCAGCTTTGCTCCCAGCCTTGGCCCCTGCCACATCTGTTCACGTTTTTTTCCTTTTAATTTGGCTATAATTTGATGCCTACCTTTGATCATTCCTGGCTTGTCATAAAATATTTAAGTAACAGGCAAATAGTCATGCTTTCTTGCATAAGTGTCTAGAGTGAATAATTCCTTTTACTTGTTGTTCTTCAGATCCCTTGCAAGATTAGCCCAGGCTTTACTTTTTTACTGCTGTGGTGCTAGAGGAGCACAGGGATGCAGAGCAGCCCACCCGTGCACACAGCCACAGAAGAGGCAGCTGCTACGCGTGTTGGAGGTGCAGGCGAAGGGAGAGCAGCAGATCCGTGGGTCTGCCTCGCGTGGAGCTCGTGGTAGAGGAGGTTATAGAAACAGGCAAAATGAGTCATGGCAAAGCAGGACCAGAAGGTACTGGAGGATGCTGAATGCTCTCTATGCTGCGTAGCCTCTCATTTATAACTTCCTTAACACCTTCTGGCTAAATGGTGGCTGGTAGGGCACGGCTAAATACCAACAAGGGCTCTAAGGGAGCCTTTCACCTGGGTTCACCTGGGTATTGCTTAGTGGAGCTAGGCTCTGCCAGTCTCTTGGGATTGCTTTGGCACAGCTGTGGCGTGCTGGGGGAGAACCGAATCGATGGAGCTCGTGTGGGTTTTCAGAAAACAGAAACCTGGAAAGCATTTTTGGAAACCATGGGGCTCATTTGGAGGAAGCTGTGCTGTGAGGTGGTATGAGAGCTCGATGCCTGTTTCAGAAGTTGACAGATAAATTAATGGAAGATAAATTTGTTGAGGGCTTTGGGAGCTAATGCCTGGCTCAGAAAATTCTTGTGTTGCAGCGCGCTAGAGGCTGTGAAGGTTTGTGACCGTCCCCCTTTGCAAACTCTGCGCCAGGTATCTGCTATCAACTGCCAGAAACGTGTCACTGAGCTGGACGAACCGAATGTTCTCATCCTTCCGTGAAGGACAGCGATTTACAAAGTAATAATAACGTTTCTTTAATTCTTCTGTAGCAGCTCCATCTGTAGAAAAAATGCCGCTGCAGTGAGGAGGTGCAGCAGTGATTCCAAGAGCTTGCTGCTGTGCTGCAGCTTTGCAGCTACACGCTGTGATTCAGCTTTCCTGTAATCACATCAGTGCAAGTAGGAATGGAAGGAAGGACTGTACCAAACAACAGAGGAAAGCATTCTCTGTCAAGAAGAGTAGCCTTATGGTGGAAGCAGTTAGGCTACGCTGTCTCATTTCTTCTCTGGGAAGAAACATCAGTTAAATACCTCCTCCCCCCAGTGACTTGACGTGTCTTCAGTTGCGTTAAATATTCAGGTGGGTTTCTACGGCCTAGCTGGTTCAACATGCATAAGTAAAAAAAAAACACAACAGCCCTAAAACAAAAGTCCCTTGTTGGAGCACTGCAGTGACAGACAACATTTGAAGAAGACGGGAATGAAGGCATTTGGGGAAAACTCTCAGTTTCTAAGGACTGTTGCTGAATAACTTTTTTTTTTTTTTTCCCTCCTTTTTTCTGTCCTACAGTCAGCTTCCTACAGAGAAGGGGAAAATGTATTTGCTTCGGTAGCTTTTGAGTTAGTTTCTGGTTTCTCTCATGCAAGTGTATCTGGAAATCTGAGCATTGTGTTTGGATGATTCAGGCTTTAGGTTTAGAGAACGGTGAAGCGGTTTCTTTCCAAACAGTGAATTAACAGGATTACCCATAATTTGATTAAAGTGACCAAGCTCTTTGCTTCTTTCTTTAGAATAAATAGCCTTTACAGTACATGCAGGTTGTGTTTGACAGCTTTGTATGGGCTGGTAAGAGGCTGAATGGGAATAATGGTATCCAGCACTCGTGTGGTGGGGCATTCTCCTCTCATCTGTTTTAAGTTTCACATTTAATGAAATAAAACTGGTGGGAAAAGGGAAGTGAGGGAGGTGAGGAATGTTTTCTTCAGCCATTCTAGTTCTGCCATCCAGGAGAATTCTTTGGTTTGTTGAGCAGGACTTGTGTAGGCTCATAATGCTGACGGCGTGATTTCATCCTGTAGTCCCAGGTTGTCATTCACCCCGTTTTATTAGGTTAACCGAAGTCTGAAACTTGAAAAGGGAACTGAATGCAAGAGAAACGTCTGAAACCTGTCAGTGGGTGAATTGCTTATTTTCCTAACAAGCTGATTTGGGAGGCTGAGGCGAGTGGCACTGGCTTCCTCCACTTTCATCCTCCCCCCATCTGCACAGCAGTTTCTACCTTGAGTCACACACGAGGAATTTCTACTAAAAGAGGTAATTTTAAAAGACTTCAGAAGATGCTGAAAAGGAGAATTTTAGATGGGAAATGACGTGGGGGACTACTCCTGTGACACAGCTCTGAGGAGTCAAAACCGATCTCCAAAGTTTAAATGGGGAGATGAAAGCCCCATACCCTGCTCCTGCCTGGTCTGGATGTGAAATAGGCAACTCGCTTCTCAGAGCTCTCTCCCCTACGGCGATAAAGGCTTTTTGGCAACCCACGTTGCAAATAAATTTATCAACAGGGGAAGAGAGATGTTTTTGTCTTTTCTGGGAGCTTTAATAGGAGCAACTTTCTTCCTTAAAGGCTTGCCAGACTTTTCAAGGCAGCAGCAGCATCACGGCCCCACGCTGGGATCCTCAGCCCGCTCTCGCTGCAGGCTGAAGCCCCGGGGCTGGCCGAGCAGAGGGCTGCGTGGCCGTCACCCCAGCCCGCCGAGAAGTAGGAGAACAAATTGCTGCTCCATTTGCTCTAAATGACAGCAAACACTTGCATAGTAATAAGAAAAATGGAAGTTGAGCTGAAATTCTGGAAGTGTAGAGTGGATACAAATTAGCATTTTCTGCCTGAAATAAATTATTTTCTGCCTGAGTACCCCAATTTATTGCAAATATCTTTGAGCTAGTTGGTAATGAACGGTTCCCACAGAAATCTGTTGCCTTATTTTTTCTGCATGTAATTACAATACAAGTCTTTAGAAAAGAAGTTATTTCCTCCCTTGAAAATTAATTAGGGGTGCCTACTCATACGGAGGGAGGTTACGATCGATTCTTTGTTTTTGAGAGAGGTCGCAATAATTCAGGTAAGACAAGTTAAAATTTGATTTCATTTTAGAAAATCATACTCCTTCCTGATGTCATTGAACACCCTCGTGTAATGTTACTGCTGTGGCTTGAACCTCTTTCCCCTGCCTTCTGTAGAAGAGCGGAGGGATGTAAATCTTACACGTCTCTGATCTGGAGGGTGAGAGAGGCTGGAAGAAGTTTCGAGCAGGGCTCTGTGGTCCCCCAGGATCACCAGACCCATTCCACAGGTTATCCCACAGTTTTCCAAGAACAGTTTCAGAAGGAAGACGAGGCAGACCTTTCATAGTTCTTACAGTTTAAAGAACATTTTAATTGAGACAGTTTTGGGCAGTTGTTTATTTTACCTCTCCTTTTCTGTTGCTGTTCTTCCCTTCCCAGCTTTCTGCGCTCATCTGCTTCCTTGCTCTCTTCCCCCTTTCACTTTAATTTCTTTCCTTTTCCTTTTTTTTCAGAACCTTATCTCCTAAACTAACCATGTTTGCTGTAAGTTTTGGAACGAGAACAATGTTTCCAGACAGCACATTGTTCTCACTTGTATGCTCTGCCCTGCCCACGATGCCGCGATAACTGTGACGGAAGGAGACAGGCTTTTACACATAACTTAAAAAGCTTTTGTGCTCCCAAATAACTGAATAGAAAAACAAAACCAAACTAACAACAACAACAAAATGTTACTGTTATACAGCGGTGACTGTAAAATCATGCTGGGTTACCTAAAGAAGGATGTTAATTTACAATTTCACTATTTCAATCTTGATTTTTTTTTAATCCGTGCCTAAAAATCTTAATTATTGATAACTGGTTTATTAGTGCCACAGCAGAAATCCTCAGGTGGTCTGTCATTGTCTCTTTCTATGACTCTTAGCAAAATAAAGAGTCACTGGGGATCAGAGGAGGCATTGCAAGCTACGTATCTCGAGTGCTGGGTGTAGTCCAGCTGTGTTGAGTCTGACAGTTACTCGTTCCAGGAGCTCCGTGGATCAATAGCACTGCAGCACTTAAAACATTTTAGTACGAGGGAGACTTCAATAAAGTCCACTCGCTGCAGCATTACGTAGTGTTGGGCAGCTTCCAGCACGTGAATCAGCCCTTGGCACGGCGTCTTCGTGATTAAGTAAAGATGGGGAATGTCCGATGCGCGGAGCGGCCGCTTGCATCGCCCCAAATGCGAGGTTTGGAAGTTTGCTCTTCAAACCGCTGCGCGGGCTCTTCCCGTCACAGGCTCAGTCGGGCAATTTTTTGTAACGAGCTGGTGCGTTTGGGTATGGCCTTCTCTCTATGCATAATTTATGGGGTAATATTGTGCTCACATGTTTAAGCAGTGCAGCCCCTCTTCAGCTGAATCGGGTGCAAGAGATGAGCGTGCAGCAAGCACGGATTTTCATCGTTCCTGGCACTCTTTTGCCTCTTTCCCTATTCTGTGATAAAACCAGTGTGTTTTTACACCAATAGAGATAACTTCCCTTCTCGTAGGGCAGAGGAGGCTTCAAAGCATAGCTGACAGTTGTCAGTTCTTGGTGCGTACAGAGGGGAGAGGACACGAAGCTGGGCGGCCTTTGAGCCCTGCCACGGAGGAGCGAAGGGAGTGAACTCCAGTGCGTGGCCGCATTGTGCTGGTATTCGTCCTGAATCCCATGTGAGTGTCCCAGGGAGCCGTGGTCACTTGTGTCACTGGTCCCAGGAGAGGCTCCCAGCCTGGTCCTGGCTGCTCAGCCCGCCCTCGATGCCGTGGAGGAGCGGCTGGCCGTCCTCGCGCCTTGTCCCCGGACGGATCGGTTTGTTCTGACCCCTATGGGTGTCAGCGCACACACAGGGCAGGTATCTGCACCGTGGGCAAACTGTGGAGTTAATTAGTCCAGATCCACTTAAATGATCTGAAAAAGTACCTGGAACACTTTGTTCAATCAGGTCAGAAGATGCCAAGAGCCCTTTTTGTGTGTGTGCGTGCGAAGCGTTCATTGCAGAGCTGAGCCTGAATTCGGTAGCTGAAGCCTTTTGCTAATCCATGATAATTTCCTTTTATCAATGCTTTTTAATATAAAGAAAACCTTTTTTAATTAAAATGCTAACTCATCTATAAATTACATGGCAATGAAGTGCTAACAGAGAGAATGCAATCGAATTAGGATGCTCAGCATGCTGAAGTGGAAAACAATGCTAATAGAGATAAAATGATTACTGGGGAAGAATAAACGCACGCTGTTGGTTCTTTGTTGTATTTTTATTTGGTAGCAGATTGGATTCTTGACACTCTTCACAGACAGCAACAGAATTGATCCCAGTACCCATTGCAGCTGTGAAAAAAGGACGAGCCATCAGCGGCTCCTGGTACCCGAAGTGGTTTTCGGGTGTGAGAGGAGCGTGTTGGCAGCGGGCGCTGAGAGCAGGCGCGTTGGGCAGCTCCCCCCTCACTTACTGCAGCCCCAGCCCCTGCTCCTCGGAGCTGACTTCTCTGGGTGCCCCACAGGGGCTTGGTGCCTCCCAGCCCAAGCAGTATCACGGGAGGTTTCTGTTCCTCAGGTGGGCATCCTTCAGGATCCTCTGAATTTAGAGAGAGACTCCTGTCATGCCCATCCTCAGCCTGCTCGACGGCAGCCTCTAATAAAGTGTTTTGCCCAGTGTTAGTTTGACTACAGCTCTGTGCTGGTTCTAAATACGTTTGCTTGTTTGTGCTTTTCCGTTTTTATTAGAAGAGCAGTTTCAAACATTTTTCCAAATAGAAGTATACAATTTTTAAATCCATTTACAGCAGCAGGCTCATGGCTGCTTTAAAGGCTGATCTTCAGACGTCAGTGACAGTGTTGTACTCAGTGTCCTTGTGGATATTAAGGAGAATTAGCGTGAAAACAGGAGGAAATCATTTCTGTCTTTTCCCCCTCTGGAAGATAGACCACCTGCTGCAGAAAGTGTCATAAACGAGCCATCTAATTAAACTTCCTGAATGCTTACCCTGGTAATTGTTTTGCATTCCACGGTTAATTCCTATCCTAGAAGTACCATCGCTTTCCTTCGAGAGGAAAAATTCCTGTCAAAGTCGAATGAGAATTTGATTTGCACTGAAGGAAGGCTTTTCAGCTGTGCTCTGCTGCCTGGGTACCGGTGGGGATTGGCTGCACTGAGAACTGCAGGAACCGGCCCCGAAAATGTGCAGTATTTGTTTTAAATAACTTCCCTAGCTATTTATATCGGAGTTCCTACACCGGCAGTAGCAAGTCTGGTCCCATGTGACACCAACGTTGCGTTTGTCATCGAGTCCTTGGCCCATGGAAGGTCCACCCAGAGGCTGCTGTCCTCTGCTCCGGGACACGGACGTACGTTGGAGCCCGGCTGACCCAGATGAAGGCTTTGGCCACTGAGCTGCTTGGCATCGGGAAGCGTTGGTGAACCAGGTGCGCATTTTGCAGTTCTGGAAGGACGTCACTGGTAACTGCTGAGCCCTCCGCTGGTAACTGCTGAGTCCTCCGCTGGTAACTGCTGAGCCCTCCGCTGGTAACTGCTGAGCCCT
>CM021757.1:2474966-2503483 GCA_011075105.1 Heteronetta atricapilla
CCTCCGCTGGTAACTGCTGAGCCCTCCGCTGGTAACTGCTGAGCCCTCCACTTAGCTGGGGATGGTTTTGTAACTGGTTTTTGCAAACAGCCATGTTTTAGTGACAGCTTGCGGAGCTGTAACAAATACCAGCGTGGAAGAAACGCCGCTGTCTGCTCAAAACCTCCTTCGTGTGACCAGGAAAGCTGCTTCGATGCTCAGGCTCAGTCCGTTTCTTACAGAAAATCGTATGGAAATAAGAGGCCTGATGGACAGAGGCAGGTGTGGCATACTTGGAATAATTTTTCCATGCTTCTGTTAGGATTTGCACTACGTGCTAAATGCTGATCCTGTGACTTTGATCACAAGATTTCGCCATGGTCAGGAGCACGTTCAGGACACAGGCAAACTCTTGTGCATGTCACTTTGACAAAAGCGATCAATATTCTCCTTTAACACCTGGCTAAAAAATGGCAAAACAGATTTCTGAGATGATGGCGTTGCCATTTGCTGTTTCTTCCAGTAGAAAAGTAACGCCCGAATCTGAGCCTGCCAGGGTAAGCTTCCTTCGGACCGAAGATGGGAGCGCTCAGATCTTCCGTGGGGAAATCCTCCTCCGTGTAATCGGGTTACAGACGAGTGAGGGCTTTTTTTTTTTTGTCTTTTTAAGGTTAAGAATATCTGAAATGAAAGAAATTAGTGTGCTGTGGCTTTTTCCTGAATCGCAGTTACCCTGAGAAGATTATATTGACTGGAGCCTTTTAAACTCGGCTTGGTTTTGAGACATGTTGACGCAGCATATCGTGTCTGCCGGTACCGTGCGTATTCAAGACTTAAGTCACCGTTTTTAGGGAATAAAAATATAAATACTATAAATTGCCCTGTACGACTAAAGTTGTACAGCGAGAATTGATCATTTTGATAATAATAGGTTCTTCATTATCCTGGAAAAGAAAAACTGGTGGATCAGCTTGTAGGATCTGTGAGCTGAGGCCTTGCGCTGCCCTAGGCTGGGGGTTGGCTCAAGGCAGGAATTAATGGGGGGACGCCGGGAGGTGGGGGCAGCCCCTTGGGGAGGAGCAGCAGAGACCTGGAGCAGATGTGGGACGTGGGCGAGTTCCTGCTTGTGGATGGACCGCAGCTGCCGGGCTGCGAGCAGAGGTGCAGCAGGGTGGGCTTCCAGGGCAGGAAGGGTGGAGGTTCAATTATTTACTAGGGATTACCAAAAAAAGGCCAATCTTGAATCAACTGAATCTTAAAAGATGAGTTTAAACTGAGTAATTTTAGCATCGCCTTGCTTTCAGTGCTAAGCTGTAACGTACTTTTTTCCTGTTCTTCGGGCTAAACACCCCAAGCATGCAGGGTGGGCACCTTTGGAAGCCTTCAGCTCATTTCTCCTCAGGTCCACGCAGAAAGCAGAGTAGTTGGCATCGCCGGCCCTTCCTGTGCTTCTGTATTTTTTCCTTCTTCTTTGGAAGTTCAGAGCAAAACCTTCTGGTGACAGCCCCACTGCAGTCATTGACGTTTTGGCCCATGAGAACCGCACATTGGGTATTTTGGTATTTGTTTTGAGCTGGGCGTCGCTCAAGCATCACATCAGCTGGTCTGCAGCTCTGGCGTTAGCCAGAAACAATCAAGGAAGAAAAGATGAGCGATTTCCAATTTATGTTGTAAAAATGACGGTTATCGGGGCCGTGATAAAACAACTGAAACAAACTTGTCTGCTAGGATAATTGCAGATGAAACATCCATAAATCGGTCCGTGCAGAATTACTATTCCCAACAACTTTCGTGCCACGGTCATAATCTTCCCCCTATCGATGTGTTTCCATTCCGTCGGTATCTGCTACAAGATCATCGCAGCCAATAACTTGTCCGCTGGCGTTGGCCAATTTGCAGGCTGATGGGGTTTTTGGGTGTGCGTGTTTGTTATTTACGGGTTTGGTTTTAATCACCGGGCTGGGGGCGGTGAGCAGCGCGTAGCTTGTGCGAGCCGGGCTGGGCTGGGCACCCCTGCTCCTGCCTCCAGCACCCTGCAGCCTCGGCGCCTTCGGTGCCGCGAGGGAGGCAGGGGCTGGGGGCCGCGGGGGGCTGCGAGCCCCCCTTATCTCCGCCAGGCGCTCGCATTCCTGCTGCCTGGCACGGCTCATCTTACACCAGCCCCTGCGGAGCCTGGAGGGGAGCGTGCTTTAAATATACCTGACGTTCACGCCGTGTTTTCTCGTGCAAAGTGATAGCGCGGTGCCTCTTCACGTCGTGTCGGGTCTGCCGGGTGAGGTGCTTAGGGTAAGGGGAGCCAGGAGGGTTGTTCAGCACCTTTTTTTTGGTACAGGGGCTGGGATCTTGATATATTCAGCCTCATAGGGACTTCTGTTGACAAACCACACCATCACCTCCGTCTTCTTTTCCCCAGTTAAGAATTGCCCCGGTCGCTCAGGTACCGGCTCAGCGGGCGAGCTGCGCGCAGCCTCGCTGCTGCCCCATCGTCACAATCGCTGATCGGTTTCCAGCTGCAGGGCACTGCTGGCTGTGTGCAGGCTCCTTAAAAGCCAGGGATTTATTGCTGCCTCAGAGGTCATCGCTTGACCTGTTGAGCTTTTATTGCAGGAGATGCATGAGAACAAACGTCCCCCATCCTTAGGTTCAGATCCCAGATTTAATTTTCAGGACAGAGAACTATAAATATAAATTATGTAAATCGAGGCTATTACGCTGAGAACCGCAGAGGCATGAAGCATGCTGACCCATGATACAGTTTTTAGAGCAGCTTTTCAAATTAGCCTTTCACTTTAATGGGCATGTGAGTTTAACTTTGAAATGCAATACAATAATCTCTGCATATAACTTATTCCCCAGCTCTATTTCCCTGGTCTGGCAGGAATATCTGTGTAAAAACTTAGCAATAAAGGCATTTTAGGAGTTGTTATTTTATTACAAAAGGTGCCTAGAGCTTTCTTTCAGAACTCAGACCGTTCACACATGCAGAAAACTCACATTTCTCTAGCAGTAGTGCTCCATGCTGCCTTGTTACAGACAGACTTTTACCTTTTCCCTGCTCTGTCTTTAATTCTCTTGAATCTTTTCTGGATTTGCAAGGATAAAAGTGAAGCACTTGGGTTTTGTCTTCCTGGGCAGCATGAGCTGCAGTCCGATCACTCACGTTGAATACCCAATCCCTTTGGTCAGACATTCAGGATGTTTCAAAATTGATTTTTTTGTTGTTCAGAGGAAACAATTACCGAAGCCCAAATTTGTGTATTCATTTGAGATATTTATAGCTAAATATCTGAAACCCTAACGGGCTCTGTTACCTCTCTGCGATCTTAGCCCTTCTGTAGTTGCTGAATGCAGGCCCATTTGCTTCCTATAAAAAATTTATTAAACAAAGTAGGAAAGAAAGAAGGAAGTGTTTCAGAGTATCAAGAATGTGCCTCGATACTCGCACGCTTTAAAGACTGTGCAGTTCGAGAGTTTTAACAAGAGCCATCTCCTTTGTAAAGAATGCAGATAATTTTTTTCTGGCAAAAAAAAAAAAAAAGGGTAACCTGATATGAGTCTGACAGTGTCGTTTAGTTAAGTGCTTCCATCTGTTGCTTGCTATTTCCCTTACTCATGACCTCTCTTTCTTTCTCCCCCCTCCTTCTCCTTAGCCCCTTTGAGGAAAGCAAAGTTTGTTGAGAGCCCTCGAATCCCAGAATCTGAGCTTGGCTCACCAACACTTTCTTCGGCCCAGAAACTGGACGTTGATGCATACTGCCCTGGTAAGCCGCATGCGAAGGGTCTGCGTTGCGAGGGAGAGCCGGCGCTTCCAGCCCAGGAGGCTTTTAGATGGAGGCTCCTTTCTGTAGCTGCTTGATTGGACCTGCCCCAGCCCAGTCCGGGTGACTTGGGAACCCGGATAAGCGTTAGTTTCTAACTGATGCCCATTTCTGTTTGGTGCTTGTGGCAGGCCGGCCCCGTGGCCGCTCTTAGAATAATGAAGAAGATCTAGAGAGTTGGTTTTAAGTTGATAAAAATGATCCAGTAAGCATACTACTTTAAGTTTCATTTTGAATGATGGTGTTCAGAGAGGTTGGGATAAGAACACATTTCAGAGGTGTCGTTCTGTCAGCCGACGTGCACTGGGGTAACCTTGTTTACCTACGTGCAAAAAATACTGCTTTTCTGTTTTTTTGAGGAGTAGCTTCCAGTTTACGTATCCTGCAGTAATCGTTCTTAAAAGCATACGTCTTGGTGGAGGCCTCTGGAGAGCGCTGGTCGAAACATAAATAGAAGTGGGTCGTGGCTCTCCCGGGCTTAACCCCGTGTTCGTCTGGCTGCTCGGGCAGGCAGTTGCGTAAATACCGCCAAGCGCAGACAGACCTCCTGCAGATGTGCGAGTGCCGGTAAATCTGGATTTAGCTGCGTCTTGCTGCGAGCTCGCTATCAAATCCCAAATTCTTCCGGGCTTGGCAAGGCGGCGGGGAAGGCTGGGAGGCTGGGGCAGAGGTGTCACACCTGGAGGAGGCCGTGCCCAGAGCAGCGGGAAGAGGGTTTTAAATTTTTTTTTGCTGATTTCTGCCATTTCCTCCCCAGGCTTCCACTAGTTTATGAACTAAAGGGACTCGTGTTTTGCCATGGGTAGAGGAAAAGGATGTCAAGTGTTTAGAGATGAAATAGTAAATCCGTGAACTGTTCCTTTTGGGGCTGTAGCTGTGGTAGAGGAGGTTGTACGAATAAATGGTTCTCTGACATCAGGGTGTCTGTTACGTCTGTGCATGGTGAGCCTGAAAAGTGTTAGAATTCACAGTTGGAGGAATTAATTGAACGGTGTCCAAACTTGGAGTGAGTCTTTCTTTAATGTGTTTTGTTTGAAAGAGGGGGTATCTTAGAAAAAGGCAGTCCCCGTGCTTGGAAATACCTCCTTTGAGGCCCGAGTGGCTGTGAAAGGCGCTCTTTCTTTTCCAATGATCATGAATTACAATTAAAATTTTGCTGTTGCAGCCCTTTCTTCTTTTAACTGAATAGCTTCGACTGTCAGGTTTATAATCGTTAATAATTATAAACTTATTATGATTGCATCCACAGAGAATTATAATTGAATTGTAAATTTGCCTTAAAAGCATAAATTCCGCATTGCCCTATCTCGTCGTACGTCTTGCAGACGGGGGGGGGTGGGGGGGTGTGCCTCTCCTCCTGCCCCCAGCTTCGTTTGCCAGCGTGGTTTGAAGGTGCAGGCATCCTCCCGAAGCCCACAGCCCCGCAGCAGGCAGTGACAGTGGCAGCTGCTTTTTTTTTTTTTTGCCTTTTGATCTCCTCCTCTTGCTGACAGCGTGGTGATCTTAAAGGAAAAGTGGAGTTTCCTAGTGCCTTGAAGCATCATTAAAGAAACATGAAGCATCATTAAGAACAAAAGGAGAGAGCAAGAGAGCGACTTGCCGCAGTAGGTGCTGGTGAGCAGCACGGACTTGGAGCAAAGGCAGAAATTTGGGCTTCCAGGAGCTTCCCCAAGGCCTGGGTGCCAGAGCCTGACCCCGCGGTGCCTGAATGCTCGGCACCAAGCAGCGAAGCCGGCGTTTGCCGAGGCCCAGAGGCTGCAGTTTCTGAAGCACCACACGAGGCCGATGTTAGCGGCAACCAGCAGGTGAAGAGGGAAGAGAGGAGCCTGCTGGGGAAGGATTTCTGGAGCTGTTGGTGGAGAGGAGGAGGTTGGTGGCATGCACTGCTTCCTCTCGCAGTCCTGCTGTTTGTTCCTTCTTCGCCATGCCCAACGAGGAACCTGTGAGCAGTAACGCCGTGGAGATTGGCCCTTTGCTGTGGAAAAGATGGAAGGGAGCTCAGGGGATGAGACCCTCGAAGGAGGCAGGGGGCTGGGAAGGAGCCGTGTGTTAAGAAGGAAAGAAGGGACAAAAATCTGGATGAACACGTGAGGATTTTGAGCACCAGCACAGCATCCAGCTTCCAGTGGGAAGGGATGAATCCCACTCGGGACTGGAGAAGCCAACAGGCATTGCTTGCAATCGGCTTTCCAGGGAATTACAGCTCCTTTCTTCAAAGCTAGTCGTGCTGCAGCCTTCTGAGAGGTGTGTGTCCAGTGAAGGACGTTAGCAGGCAGTGCTAAACGCTGAGTGTCTCCAGGAAAAAGAAGTTGGAGGAATGATGCTCGAAGTTACAACAAGAAAAAGAATAAAGTTGGAGATATGCTAGAGCCTAGCAGTTGAGTGGAGGTGGAGTGGTTGTAAAGTGATCCCTGACAAGTAATGTAATTAATTATACACTTAAAGGCAGTTTAAAACACTAAATAGCAATGAAGAGAGAACATTATCTACTCTGCATATAGAAATGATTATTTCAATTTGAGATGCCTAGAGATGAAATTTTGCTCAATGCTAAAATGTTTATTTTAAGGCTCGAGGCACATTTCAGCACATTTCGGGGAGGTGGTTTCCTCAGCAACCATTGTTCCACCGCTTGGCCTCTCCTGCTGCTGCGGGGAATTATTTCTTTTGACATGTTGCAGTGTGAATCAGTGTACGAGATGATGCACGTTACAGATTCAACACCCAAGGAAGGAGAGAGAATAATAAAGTGGCTGGTATTTTTGAGGGAACTTCTAGTAGGATTGACATAGTAAAGATTTCAGCTTGTCATACGAGGTTTTAGAAAGCTTCTTTGGTGTGCCCAAAGAAGGCCATTTGATTCTGTAAGATGGATTTAATCTATTTACGTGAAAGCAGAAATTGCCCCACATCTTACAGTTGTTCGGTTTAAGATGATGTCAAAAATCTCAGCTGTGGCTTTGAGGAACACATTTCTCCCAATTATATTGCTGTAACCGCTTCTTCAATCACGACAGTCATTTAGAGTGGCTCCCTGCCCTTTTACTTGGGGTAGATGAGGTGGAGAAGTTGTTGCTTGTTTCTTGACTTAGTGTTGACTCGGTAAGGAGAGCCTGAGAGGCGGTGGATCCGTCTTCCCTCCGTGTTCGTGCTCAGACGTGGCAGCACCTTTGGGCAGAGCAGCTCCCATTTTCCTTCTCGTCAAACAGCGACAGTGGCACCACGCTCACATCATTGCCTCTCTGCAGGCAGGACAACGTGGCAGAGCAGGAGCTGACCTTCAAACCCCTGTTACTCAGCGGTTCACAACTTTCTTGTGATGATCTGGTGATTCACAATTGAATCTGTGACACCTTTACCACATCTCCCTCTGTAGAGGTGGCCCAAGCAGGGAACGGTGCACTGGCTGCTTGGTTCTGCTTCAGTCTTCACCACAGGGCGTTTTTCTTTGTGCTGCTTTCTGTTTTAAGCATAGCATCTAAAACACGTGCGTGTTTTGACTTCCAAGCGCTCAGGAAACCTACTGGAAGCAGTCTGAGATGGATGGTGCTTTCAGGTAATTGCTTTTTCTCTTAGATCCACGTTTGCAGTTGCATTTCATGTGATTTATTACCTTGCCATTACGTTTCAAAGGCTAAGTATGTTATGACATTATCTTTTACTATGATTAAATTCTTCTTTGGAAATTTTGGGACACAAAACTGTCTGGTCAGTGGGTGTCTGCTTATTCCAGGAGAAGCTGGCAGGCATCTGCTTCCATTCCTAAGGGACTTAGGTACCCCCGCGGCGCTGCTGCCACCGCAGCGCTGTTGTTTCTGTATCTCGTCGCTCCTTTTTCTCCCTCTTTGGTTGAAGTATCTCTGGGGTTGACACCTGCTTGCTTCCGCTTCTTTCTTTCCATTGTGTAAAAATGTCTAGTTTTCATGTTACCCGAACCACACGCTTCTCTTAGACACCACCAGGACGTGTTTTGGGTGTCAGAGAAAGCCCTTCAACAGGGAAGGGGTGAGGCAGAGCTGCGCTCGCATTCCTTGTGGTGAAAAGGCAATAATCCAAAAAGAAAACCCCCAAACAACAAGTCAGCCGGCAGGATCTTTGTCCAACCTTGGTCATATTAGACAGTGCCGGGCTGGGGAACAATCAAACAAACCATGGCCTGACAAATGGTGTTACTGTTGAGTCTTGTGGCTGGCCCAGCGTTCTCAAGCCCGCTGACCTGAAGGGAATGGGAAATCGTTGCAATCGGCCCTAATTGCAGCAGAACGGTGGCAATTCCCTGCGTCGGTTGCTATGGGAGCCATCGACTAATCCGTGCTTCTTCTGGGAGCACAGCGCTGTTCGGAGATGGAAACGGCCTCAAAATAAACCCGGCTGCGATCCTGAGTCTGTGATAAGAATAGCGACAGCATGGTTGGGGTTCGAGGTGTGTCTGCTCGGGATCAGCCCCAGGGCGCTCGCTGATGTGCAGCTAGGCCTGGAGGGGCCTTCGGGCACGCGGGAGGCGGCAGCTTTGGGAGGAGGCCGGGGGCTGCACTCTGAGGTTTTTGGAGCCAGCCTTCTCCTCAGGGGGGGTCAAGAGGAGAGCTGGACATCACAGGAATTCCATACACTATCCCTGTATGTTCTAACTGTTCACTGAGTTCAGATAACGGGGTATTCCTGAAGCTTCCTGATGTGATCTGCAAACCGTCAGCTTCCCCTCACAGCCTCGGATTTGCTTTCAGCTATCTGGGGGGGCGGAAAGGGAGAGAAAACAGCTTTAGGAGATCCAAAATCTGTTCTTGTGACGAACTGTCCAGCTTCAGAGTGTCGCAGTGACTGCCAAAGCACCTTATCTACGAGGTGCTTGGAGTGTGTTTCACATCAGCTGCTCCAGCAGCGGGGTTCCCTGCAGCTCAGCACCTTGGGCTGTGCCTGCCTGGATGGATCCTGGAGCCAAACAAGTTGTTTTGCCTTGTCAGACAGGAGCGCTTCCCTTCCCTTCCTCTCCTGGGAAACGGTAACTTCTTTGTGCAAACACTTTGGTTTAGTGAATATTTGTAGCTTTCTGTCTTGCCAGTAAGTAAATATGTATGCAAGCAAACTGGCCCTGTTGACTTTGAAGCCGTCTGTGATGGGCCTACAAGGATGTGTGTAAAAGCCTCCTCGTTTTCACATCTGAGCAGACGTGACACTTAATGTCACACTTGGCAGTATGCAGGGAGCATCAGAGGCCTTCCCCGTCCTGTGTACTTAACCTCTGCGCTGCTGATGGACGAAGACAAGGTCAGGCTCCGCAAAGAACGAGTGACTCCCTGCAGAGGAATTTCCTCTTCTAGTATATTATTTCTTAAGCCAAGGAACAAGGGCAGCCTGCACTGATGCTTCCAAATACCACAGCTCGGGCAGCGTGGCTGTGAAGGTGTGATGGCCTGCGAAGCAGAGACACCCGAGTTGTGTGGATTGGTTGGGAACGAGTCGTGTCAGGAGGCTGTCAGGTGTCCTCAGCAGCGTGGGCCGCTCGGTTTTGCTCCGGCGTTGTGGCCCGATGGCCATCCACACTGCTGAGCTGCCTTTGGGTGTGGAGCATCGTGCTGTCACTGCGAGCAAAACTGAGGATCCATAAACTCAGATGGTTCCGGTGGGCGGCGGAGGTGGGACGAGGGCAGGTCTTGGGGCCTCAGCCCGATGCGGGCCTCCACACTGGCCCAGTAGTCCTCGCACACTCAAGTGCCCTCTTAGCTGCACGTGGCTCCATCTTCAGCTCCGTGGTTGGCCTGACACACACAGCTGTAAAACAAAATTACCTCTTACAGATGGGACAAAGGCACAGCTAATAATGACGTATGTCCCCGCATATTTCAGGAGGCTCACCGGACCTTATAATGAGGAAGAACTTTCTCAGAATTTCAGCCTAAAGTAACTTCAGTTCTGGCTTAGATAAAAGGACACTGATTTAGCTCTAGCCTAACATGTACGGCAAAGGTACAAAATACCCTGCCTCAAACCAAAAAATCCGTCATGTTCAGAGGTTGGAGTGGATTTGCAGTGTAGGTAACAGGTAATGCAGGTTTCCACACTTCTCTTCTGCTTAATCTCTTTTGGACAATTTTCTACGCTTGGCCATCACAGGGATCTGTTGCGTGTTACTGAAAACATGAGCTGGTTGCCCAGATCCTGCTCGAGGATCGCAGTTTTGCAGACAGCAGGTACGATGTGCCTTCTGAACCTCCAGCAGGGTGCTGCTCGCTTGCTGCTGAAGACGCGGTTGTTGTCACTGCCCTCGTGAAGTGTCACAGGAGGCTGCTCGCATGCTCACTTCTGTAATTATCAGCCGTATCCAAACCGAAATCTTTATCCCCAGATTGTCCCTTCTTGGGCAGAAAAGACCCGTCGATACTTGCAGTTTTGGGAAGGCACCACGTGTCAGTTTTGATTTATGAAGCCATTTCAACTTTTGTTCATCTTGTGGTAATTCCAGTTCCACTCCACATCTGTCAAACTGAATTAAATGCACACTGCCATGCGCTCGGTGCTCACCACGAGGGCGGTGTCTGCAGGTCCCCGTGTCTGCAGGTCCCCAGGCAGTGACAGCCCTGACCCGTCTGTGACCGTGCTGCCCTGTGTTTTCAGGGCTCCTGCCTGCAATCTGTCGGTGTTGTTACGCGACCCTAATCCTTCATCTTAGCTCCTGTAGCTGCCCGTTTCCTCAGGAGTTATTCAGGCTGTGGTTAATTTGGAGTTAGCCTTCACCTTTGGAGTTTATGCCTGTGAGAAGTGGAAATACTGGGACACTGAGAAGAAGGAAGGAAATAATGGTAGGTGGGCTTCTTGCTCATGGCTTTGCCAATTAGTCATCCCTTTTCCTTCTGACTTGGATATTTCTTCCCAAATACTCTGCAGTCTAGAGGAAGCGATCAATAATTCTACTCTCTTTGTTTCTGATGTCAGTTTTGAGGCAGTATTAGTTTGTTTCAACTTCTGTGCAGGCAAAAAGTGAACATTTGTTTTACTATCTCCAAAGATAATAGGAGGGGTAGATGCATTTGTAGAAAACTGCTCAATCCTTGTAAGAGCTTGGTTCCCATGTCTTAATGGTTGCATGAATCCAATGGGGGCTTTCTTTTTCCCGTAACCAAAAGGCACTTGAACTTCAGGGATGCTATGGAGAGCTTCTCATAGGGGAAAATATGCAGTGCTCTGAAAGCCACACCATTACTTCTGCTCTCTTACCAGTTGCCTTGACTTCCTATCACTCTTCGGGACTGCAGAACAAGGACTCCTTTATTCTTTTCCAGTGCGAATATTGTTCCCCTTGCTGTAATTTGTTTTGATCATCAGTATTCTCCCCATCCTATCTGCTCCTTTCTCTTGGTCAGCACAGCTGTACTTTTGTGCTGAAGAAAGGAGATCAATTTGCTCATAACCTCCCGCACCACAGCCTGCAGGTGGATCGCCTACTGTATTAAGCAGACTTTTGGACATTTGATGTGGCTAATTATTTGAACTTCTAATCGTTTGAAAGATAATTACTTTGAATCCAAACATGAAAAATTTGGGCCAGCTGCCAGCTGGAAAGGGCAGATAGCTCACAGCCTTGCTAGAAAGCATTGATTATACCACCGCATCGTCAAGGCCCTCCGGAGGCCTGTTGCTTACTGCAGGCTCCAGGATTGTTGTCTTTGGTCCGAAATGGCAGCAGTCTTCCTCAAACTCCTCCATTTGCTCCTGAGCTTCCTGCTGGGTTCTCACCTGTTTTGGTTGCCCGACGGGAGGAGATGCAAGGTTTTGTGGGCGCTGTCGTTCTGCCTTTCCCTGTTTGCTAACTTCAGCCTTGGACTTCCACCCAAACGACCCGTGTGAAATTGCAGCTCCTGCCCTGCGTAACTTAAACTTGCTGTGAGGATGGCTGGTGGATCGGATTCCGAGTTGTCCCTTCATTGATACGGCTTACGCTTCAGAGACACTACAAGTATTAAATGGATCTCATCAGCATGGGCAACGGGGTCTTCCTGCTCTATTAGGTACTGAAGGGATGTTGGTTAGCAGAGGCCCTGGGTATTGGCTGTGTTTGAAAATAACACCAAAAAGCATGGGAAATTTTTGGTTGCATTTGCAGTTGTTACTGAAATCACCTAGTTTTGTGAAGGTCCATGTGAGTACAGGAAGCAACGGAGGTGCTTGTTGCAGTAAGGAATCCAGAACTATGTGATCAGCTCATTTTGGTAACTCACAGCTTACAGTTCTGCCAACCTGAGTAAGTATTAATCAGTCAGAATCATCCAATAATGCTTTTGTACTTGATGCTCTAAGGGCTGCTGGTGGTAGATAATTCATCTGTCACAGCTTCCATACCCAAACCGCACTTCTGATATCCCAGGAATCTAATGGCAGTAGGTCTGGGAGATCGCTGCTTATGTTCCGAAGGCTAAGGTCATGATTTGGTCTGACTTGTCTTGAATAACATTTATTTTGGAAAAGTGCTAATATACCATATATGTAGGAAGAAGAAGGCCTTGGTGCTGTCCGTATCTCCCCTCACTGTGACAAACCCACAACCTCCCACTGAACAGCGGTCGACGGCTGCAGCATCTCTCCTTGGTGTAACTGACGTTACAGCTCCCTGTACACTGCTTGCGTTCTGACCAGGCAGGGCTACCTTGCGAGAAGAAAGGACACCTGTAAAAGTCCTCTTCTGCAAATTCTTTCTCCCCAAGGAGTTGAATGCTGGGACCACGGCTGGATGCGACAGAACAGATTCTCAGCAGCCTCTGCCACTCTTGCAGCAGCCCAGGGCAGAAATGAGCATGGTTTTGCAGGTGAACACCTGGATCGATTTTATGCAGTAGCAGCAAAGTGTTCCGCACACACAAGCACACGTCTGAAAGTTCCCTGCCACCCTGCTTGTGCCACCCGCGTGCGAGGCGCTGCTGGCCCCTGCCTGGGGCCGCTTCCCGTGCAGGCGGCGGTGTCGTGCTGGGAGCCGTGCGTCTCCGCCATCCCTGCCACAGCTGGGCAATTCCCCAAGTGGCAGGAGGAGAGGATTTGTCCAGGCTTCTGCTGGAGCTGCGTGTAGTCCAGTTGACTGTTGGCACCGTTAGCTTATTTGTGCTTCATCCCCAAAATAAAGCTTCTTACCAAAGCTGCCAGATAGCAAAGCCGGCTAATGCTGTTCGTTTTCTTTCCAGTAGTGGTCTGTAACGTGTTTGTGAGGTTTGTGTCAGATTTACCATGTGAAAAATTGTAAGAAAATGAGAGAGGTTTCGGGAAGCAGTTGCTGAGATTCAAAAAATATTTTGGGTAGATTACGAGAAACGTGCCTAATGTAGCAAAAGAAATACACAAAATAATATTTGGGTATGTTGCTCGGATTTTAGCAAACATCATATTCAAAGGGAGTGGCTGTTCTTTTTTGATTGTGAATCTTAAAAAGGAAAAACAAAAAAAGCAAACAAAAAACCCCAACCAACCCGGAACATCTCCCTGTCAATAGGAGAATAAGAGCTCATCTCCAAACCCGGCTGGAATAAAAGGTCAGCTCAGAGAGCTAAAAGCTAAATAGCAAATAACTCTATTTAGGAGCCAAGGCCTTTCTTCAGACAGCGCTTGGTGGGAGGGTCTGCGTTCGGAGATGGGAGAGCAGAGCCACAGCTAGGGGCAGCTGATGCGCCCAGGATAATACACCCAAGCGGTAAGGGAAGGGCTAATTGCATCTCCCTCGCATCAGCGGAGGGCTGGCTGCCTCTGGCATTTTGTCCTTGCTGCTTTAAAGAGCTCAGGAACCTGTTCAGGGATCTAAACGTAATTGTGCTTTTAGGAAATGTTCCGTATACCCAGGATCCCACTTATGGTAATTGTGGCCTTTTTAAAGGGATGTTTAGTGATTGATTGAGTGTCCTCTCATTTCCTCTGTTCTCTTTTCTTCAGGAGGTAAAAGGGAGCTGAAATCCAAGAAAATTCACCCCCAAATAGGAGTACAGAGGCTTTTTTCTAATCTAGAACACGAAATACATGGAAATAGTTTTGATGATAGTACTGAAATTGCATTTGTTGCCTGTCTGTGGCTCGGTATGGCTTCTGATGATAAAAATGACTGTCTTTCTGGCAGCGCGCCTGAAGGAACACGCAAGGACATCGGCAGCAGTGGGGAGAGCTGGTTAGGAAGCAGTTCTCGTACGTGGTGCAGAGGAGAAATTCTCATTTGAATTTCTCAGAGCAAACATCTGTGGAACTTGTGCAAGGTGTGGAAGTGAGGTGAGAACTTCTGCAGCGAAGGAGAAAGGCAGCTTGTTTCGGGAAGGCTGGCAGCGAGCAGCAAGCCCCTGAAGCTGCAGAGCCACAGCCCAGCCCAGAGCAGCGCACAGAGGCTGCGGGTTGAGGCAGAGCTGGGCTTGGAGCACTTTTCTACTTCAAAGGCAGGGTTTTTTTGGCCAGCTGGAGGTCACAGCTGAAGAGCAAGATAGATTTATAGTCCTCATTACGGAGTTATCGATTCCAGGGAAGATTTCGGTTGCCTGTTTGCTCTGTTGCATTGCAACTTCTGATGAACCAGCACAGGGGGACAGACAGACATCGCCTGCCGCCCGGCCGGGTTCGATTGCAGTCGCTGGGAATATTTCCCATTGCTCGCTCAGAAATAATACTAAGTATGAAAAGAGCAGCAGCACGAAAATGTGCATTAAAGCAATGCCTCTGATGCAGTCCTCATCCCTTATTGGTTGCATTTTTAACAATCTCCTCTTGATGTAAGCAAGAGTAATGAAAAAACCTTTCCATTAATACTGAGATTAGGGGAATATGCAGAAATGGTCAAGGGCATTGGCCAAATATAGCTCAAGTATATCCAGAATAACTTAAAGCAGATGTACATAATAACGGGACAGATTTGGGTCACATGGAGAAAGGCGAGTCTTTGGATAAAACTCTACGGTTATGTAATTGAAGATCAGAATCCTAAATGGCATCGTTTATTTCTGGCAGCCCATAGGTGCTCAGTCTTTGCGTGCAACTGTTCTATTTTTGTCCTTGCTAATTTGGGGGTTTTGATTGTTAAGACAAATCATTCATATTCAGGCAAATTCTGCGATGGGTGCCACTAGGCACACCGTTACCCAGTGCTTCTCGTTAGGCACTTGCTGGAGAAGATTTCAGACATAATTTCAATTATTTTCAGTCTCCTTTTGGAATGAAAAGTGCAACCATTACAGCAGAACCGTGCTGTGGAGCAAAGACATTGTTAGTTTGTCGCAAGGGTGCTGCCCCCCGCCATTTATCGCAAAGATTAGACGATGGAAGCTATCAAACAAGGCACAGAATTGCAAAATACATCATAAAGAAATTTCATTTGGTTTTAAGGAACTGCAGCTGAAATGTGCAGATTTCATTATAGGAATTGAAGGAACTAAACAGAGGCAGGATTTTAGAATGATAACGCTCAAAGCCGTGCATTGTGAATGCTTTCTGGAAAAGAGCAAAGCCAATACGCTGTGCTTACGAGATTACAGACTTGATTTCTAAGGAAATGTTGTGAACATTTATGAACACTTATGAACTCCCCCTGGAGAGAAAGAAAAAAAAACGTAACAAGAAGCAAGCCGAAAGCCCCTGCTTTTGCCAGGGATGCCTCCGTTGATCAGCTCTGGCCGGGGTGGCAGCAGGAGCATTTCTGAACGAAAACGCAGGCGTGCGCATGGCTCTTGGTGGGCTCTGGGCCGTGGGTGGCTCCCAGGCCTGGCACCCTTTTCTGGGATAAAGCTAAAACTTCAGATTTTGGTTGATGTTTTTTTTTTTTACATAACTGAGACCAGCCTGCTGCGTTAGGAGAGGACTGGGCTTGAGCTCTCTGACAATACCAAAAGTGCACACAGGGAGCTGCCAGGATCCCCGTGCCATTGCTCCTGAAGGGTCTGAATCAGGCAGGTCCAGGGGTGGATCGCAGAAGTCCTCAGACGTCCTTGAGATGGGTCAGATTGTTTGAAAGGAAGAATCGGAGGTGTTAAATTGCTTGACAAGCTCAGGTTATAAAGTTTTCAGGTTTTGCAGTTCAGTAGACTAATGTAATAAATTAAAGGGATGGCAGAAGTAGCTGGAGAGGATGGAGATGTGCACTTCGGAGGTTTGGTAGAACTCTGGAAGCTGAATTATTAAAGAAAAAAAAGCTGTGTGCGCGCCTTAGGTACCTACGCTCTTTTTGAAGCTTCTAAATCATTGAGGGCTGCGTTTCATTATTTATTATTGCTAATTGCTTGGGTGTAATAGTTGAAAATGGTTCTCACGCTGTCAAAGCAGTTAAGAGCCCTTTGCCAGACGTGTCCCCCATGGATGCTCGGTCTCCTCGTACGGCCTCAGCTCCTTCTCTGCCCTTTCCCTCGATGCCCCGGGGACCCTCGGTGACCTTGCTGCTGCGGCCATGGATCGCGGAGCCTGGTGCTCCATCATCCGCCTCCCCGGCCTCACTCCCGGCCTCCACGAGGGTCAACGCTGCTCAGCCCAGCGACCTTCCAGAGCCCCATCTAATGAGCCCACTGTTCGTCTCCTGGCCTGCTGATACTCTTCTGGCATCTCCTCCAGTACACTGCAATCCAGGAGTAAAATAAATAATAGTTTAATATATATACACACACACATATAGAGAGATATAAAAATAATATAAATAAATAAGTCATAACATGCTCTTCATGGGCTAGGGATGACGAAAGCCATGCCTTCCATTCTTTCATTTCTTGTTTCTTGTACTTCGTTTTCCGGTCTCACAGTAATTAAGCCACAGTTACGTTGGATTTTCAGTCTTCTCTCCATTACCGTGAAGTATGGACCTGACGGCATAGTCGGGAGAACTGGTACGCGTCCAGAAGTCTGTGTGCCTGGTTTGGGATTTTACCCCTTCCCTGTGGCTTTATTGCTAAGGAACTGGGAGTTGTTGCTGGGCTGATTTAATACTCTTTTTCTGTTCTTTGCCACTTCTGAATCGCTCCGTGCGTTCAGCAGTGCTAACGCTGCAGCACCGTGAGTTATGGGTTTCAGCATTCTTCCAAGCCGGGAGATAAAAATGCCAGATAGCCTAAACACGTGTAGTGTTTTAATCTAAAAGGACAAACTGTTTTACATCTCTGTGTAGGAGCCTTTATTTATTTCTGTCATACAATGCTGCCGTTACCTGCCTCTTCCGAAGATAAAGGATTAAGAGAAAGCACTCTCCTTCACTCTGTTTTTTTTGTTGTTGTTGTTTTACCGAAAATTGGATTGCCTATTTCACGTGGCCTTCTGAATATCCTTCCTTCGCTTTCTGTCTTGAAGATATCTTTTATTTATGGAAAGGTCACTACGAAAGAATCTGAATGTCTTCTTTTGGAGTTCATTTATTTTTGCAGTGTAAAGTAAAGCAGTTTGCTCACATTTTTCTTCCCCAAAACAATCCCCGTGCTGTTTGGACAAATTACCTCTTCTTCCAAGTAGGCTACAGCTTTTGAGACTAATCTATCTTGGAGCTGAGGGTGTTCATGGATTTTTATTTATGTTATTAGGAATAAGCAATTCACTGCAGTGTGTTTGTGCTCTGTGGGCTGCATCGGTGATTAAAGTCCTTGGAGCAGCGGCACACATCGGTAAATCGCTCTTGGTTCTGACTCTGATTTCAGTACCTGAAACACTGACTCGGAGTTTGCAGCACTTGTTTTAAAATTACCCGTGACAAAATCCAAGTGGGTAAAAGTTGCTCTATTAAGTTCCAGGCTGCAGAGGGGAAATCTTGTTAGTAAGATTCTGGAAAATCATTTATCGTGTGGGGATCTGCTAATGCAACAGCGTGTGCAAAGACAACATAATCAGGAGGAATTTCGTGTCCAGCTAAACTCAAACACAGGTGAGGGGGGCTCGGTTTAGCCAAGCACATGCCGGTGGTGCTGGGTTCCCCCGCCTTGGACCCACAGCCAGCTCAGTGCAGCTGGGCTGAGCAAGAAAAACCTCTTGCTTAAAACCAAACAAGACGTAAACGACTCAACCAGCTAACCGAAGATGTCAGCTGTCATAAAAATGCGAGTTTCGCCGTCTGATGGCCGCTGGGAGACCAGCGGGGGCCCAGGCAGGTAGGCAGAGGCAGCTGAGGAGCACAGCCGCAGCCCAGCTCACCCCATCCCCAGCAAAAAAAGCTTT
Organism: Heteronetta atricapilla; assembly: GCA_011075105.1. Classification (NCBI taxonomy): domain Eukaryota; kingdom Metazoa; phylum Chordata; class Aves; order Anseriformes; family Anatidae; genus Heteronetta; species Heteronetta atricapilla. The sequence continues at coordinate 2,492,894 of CM021757.1, forward strand.
CCCTTTGTTATTTGTGTGTGTATGCGTATATACCTACGTGTACGTACATGAATACCCACTTTCTGGTGAACAAGGACACGAAGCTGCAGTCCCTCGAAGCCCTTTGAACGCTTTGGCACATCCAGTGAAGCAGGGAGTTAAGATTCTTTATTCGTTGAAAATTCCTGGCGCTGAGCATTTTAGGAAGGCTTTTAACATGACTTAATGTTTATGCAGAAGCGTGCGACTTGATGTAGCCCAACGCAGCGGCCCCAGACCACGAACCACACTGTGATCTCTCGAATCCGCTCCCTGATTGCCTTCAGGTTCGCGTGTGCAGCCGAGCTCCTCGCTTCTGGGTATTGAGGCGCTCGCGGTCGCGTGTTGGAGCTGACTGCGGGGCTCGGTTGGAGCCGCCGCGGTTCATTACAGCAGTACGGTGTCAGAAGAGCTAAAAATACCGTGGGCCAATTCTGCTCTCAACTGTGAGCTCAGATTTCCCCAGTGAGGTCGGGGAACCGAATGCGCTCAAGTGTGCCTAAAATGTGGCTGCAGCGTTAGCTGGGTAGCGCGTGGTGCGGGGAAGAAGTTATGCCCTCTCTTTGAACTTGGAGAGCGAGTATTAGCTCTTACTGTCAGCTTTGCAAGGCAACTTACAGCTTCTTTCCATAATACCCATTCCCAGGCCTCTTGGAGCTGCTCTGTCTCTTCTTTGGCACTCAATTAAACGACCGCACTTATTTTTAAAGACCTAAAACCAAAAGGCATAATAATTCGGTACAGTGGTGCTTTGCTCAAGTTCAAAGATATCTGCACTTTGAAAGCCCCATTATAATAAAATAATTGATAGTTCTGCACTATAAATGGGATGCTCTCAGAGCTCAGCTCCTTCAGCTGCTGCTCTCCTGTCTCGTGTCTGGCCGGGGAATTAGGGCTGCAGTCACGGCTGCTGCCTCTGCATGACGCTGCACCTTCTTGTGCAGGGACCTGGGATGAGCTTATAATTTTATTTTAGAAGCAGAAGACAGCTTGTGCCCCTTGGAGATACTTCAGGGATGGTGTGGACACGGTTAAACCCAGCCTCGCAGGAGCAAGTCGCGCTGTTTGTTTTGAGAGTGGTTCCTGACGCTGAGCAGAATTTAGCTGGCTCTGCCCAGCTGGCCCCAGTGTAGTCTGTAAATAAATCACTCTCGAGTCTGGAATAACACATTTCAAACTGAAGACTTCAGTCCTGCCTGCTTGCTGGCCTGCTGGACCCGTTCCCTGCGAGTGGCCTGGCCTGGCACAAGCCCGCACGGCGCGTCCTTGGCAAGCAATGCAGGTCGGCCGCCTCTTCGTGAGCACCATTCCAGAAACTTGGTTTTCTTCACAAGCTTCACAGAATCACAGAATGAAAGTATGGTTGAGGCTGGAAGGGACCTCTGGAGATCACCTGGTCCAGCCCCCTGCCAAGCAGGGTCTCCTGGAGCATGCTGCACAGGATTCCAGCTGTGGCTTAGATGCAGGAACCCGTACCGAGCGCTTTTCCCCATGCATGGCTGCAGTGGTCCCATTTGAAATACTCTGCAGCCGGCTCTTCCCTAGTTTTAGACCAGTCCTGCAGGAAACTGGAGGTTGCACCAGCCCCTGTGCGGAGCAGAAGGAAGTGCTCAGATGCACACAGCACTGCTCTGACCTTTTACTTTCTGAGGAGCAAAAGGCAGCATGGTTTGAGGATCATTAATGTGCTGTGAAACCAGCACAGGGAATGCACGAGAAACTTTTAGTAATTACGAACTGAGCCATATCCTACATACAGATATCTAGGATAAAGTCCAAAGTCGACTTTTTTTAAAAAGCAAAAATAACCTTGGAAATCAGAGTCCATGTACTTTTCATTTTACGTAAATGTATCTGTTCTGAATTTGACTCCCCGGGATGGTAAATGCCCACAGATTGAATGTGGGTGGTCAGCAGTTCAGAAAAATTGGGCCATCCATCTAAATTTGTCTCTATCTTAGTTTTATCCTATTCACGTCAGTGTTGTATAAAGCAGTACAATAGGGATTTGGTAACTTAGAAGACAACTTCTATTATCACACTACTTAATCCACTTTCGTAGCGGTGAAGTCACCAGTTAAGGACTGCTGCAGATGCTGATCCAAAGCTGGCGGCGCTTCTCAACACCGCCTTTGTCGCGTGAGATGCTCCGGGGCTTCTAATGCGCCGTAGTGCGGGTGAGACACCAAGAAATTGCTGTAAGCTTCTGTGAGATGTACGTTTGGAGGCTAAAAGGGAATTTCTGGAAGCAGCTGGCTTAAATTTACTGAGGTCTTGTACAGATCCCAGATTCTGTGATTTGTGGTTTTCAGTTACAGTTATCAAAAAGTTACATTTAAAGCAAGATCTTTTTGCTGTAGCTCCAGGCTGAGTGCTGGAGCAGCCCCGAGCCAGGACAGAGCTGGGAAGCAGAGATCGGCTCTTTTCCAGATTGTACATTATCAGATGAATAATTAACTGTAGACTAATTGCAAATCCTAATTAGTCTCCTACAACTGTGCTAAACACAGTATTGCTTCAGTGTAACGTGGAAAGAACTTGACCTTCAGGCTTTAACTATAACAGTGCTGCCGGTGCGAGCAGCGAGGAACTTGACTTTCAGAACCTGACTTACCTTGGGATGCTGCGGATCAAAAAACCTCCAACGTTTTTTGACAGAGAAACTTCAGGAAAAAGTCATCCGGCATTTTGCTTTTTCACTTATTTTTTGTACGTGATGGGGATTTGGCCGGCGGGCTTGGCGTTGTGTCGCAGCCCATGCTGTGGCTGCACAAGGAAGGTTGGGCTGCGGAGCCCCGTGCTTTCCACGTAACCGTGAGCATGGCAGAGCCAGTGATGGTAACGGGCAATGCACGTGGGTTTTCTGTCCTGTTCTTTACCCTTAACCACTCGGTAGCGTGGGTTTGCTGCTGAGCATCTTGCTTAGTGCTGTGGAAACAGAAAAAGTAGATGGCACGTGCGGTGTTGAATTCACTGTGGGTTACTGGAGGCAGCTTCTGTGCGCGAGGAAAGGGGGAGCGCTCGCCCTCTCGATTGTTCTTTCCAGGAAATCTCAGTTCCTGGCTGGCTGCGTTCTTGCTGGTGCAGGGAAAGAGGGATGAATGTGCTTGGTGCTTGCTTCCGTATGAGGTACTGCAAATACAACGAGCAGTGAGAGAACTAACAGCCAGAGTTAGAAGAAACATGTATTGATAGCTGAAGCAATGCAAAACCTAAAATTAATGATCAATAAATAACATTAAGACAGACTTGAATGATGTCAATAACCTCAAAACTCGGATGCAGAATGTACAGTGTGAAAAGTTAGCTGTGTTTTGTTGCTAAAAACACTGAACAGTAGCCAAGATCAACAATTCCTGTCTAAATCCATGTGTTCCTCTTCCTGTTTAGGTGACGCTGAGCAGGAGCTGGGACCCCCTCCATCCGTAGATGAGGCAGCAAACACACTCATGACTCGCCTGGGCTTCCTCCTGGGAGAGAAAGTCACGGAGGTACAGCCAGGGCCCCAGTACAGCATGGAGGTGCAGGACGAGAACCAGGTACAGCAGCTCCTCCACTCCTCGGTTTTACAGCAGTAACTGGATGGGCTCTGATCAGAATGCAGCATGGGAGATAGCGGTTATTTTCTAATTATATGGCAGCCGAGTGGCTCATAATGGTGAAATGATTGTTGTGAGGTAGAAGGTTGTATCTCCTTGTTAAACAATGAATCATCATTACACTGCAGCAGTACATGTTTCAGGGATCAGCTGCTACTGTGTGAAACAGCTTCTGTTGTTTTTCTGTTTCTGCAAATGTTGTAGGAGTGGGCAGCGTTTCTAATCAGATTACAGTGATCAAAATAATCTGTACTTCCATGGCATCTCTTGTGCAATATTTCAAAAGCATTTTAGCAGTGTTGCATAAAGACTCGCTGTGTCTCTAGGAAGTACAGGTAAGTAGTAATATTATTTTACAGATAGTCACAGATTTTGCTGTTTTCTTGCCTAGCAAGATGAGTTCATGCTTGAAAATCGGTGGAGAAAGCAGATCATAAAACCTTTGTTGTGATTGAACTTGCTACATCCTCTTTGGTGACTGCAAAGCAGGACAGCAAAAAGGTCGGGGTCATGGCTACAGTGTAAATTTTGTGGAAACTGCCTCAGTTCTTCCTGCCCCTCCTCAACCTTGGACAATACGCCCACTTCCATCAGTGTTGATAAAATGAGAAATAAACTAAGGGACAGTTTTTGCTTTGATTTTTCCATCAGCTAGAAGGACAGTCCAGCGTGTGGTGCAACAAAGTGAAACTCAGGAGCCCAGCTGCAATTCTCTCTTTTATCAAAGTCTTTGCATGACTCTGCATGACTCTATCTCTGTTTTAGATATCCAACATAGGCACAATTCAGAGGATCCATTTGACAGTCCTGAATTCTCTAAAAGAGTCAATAACAAGTGGCAGCCATAAAGGTAGTCCTGGCATTAAAGCTCGATGCCTGTCATGGCCCTAGGAAGCTTGGTGACCCTCAGCAGGAGGCGAAGGGCTCCCCCGAGCCCAGCACAAGAGCTGGGGGTGCTCCTGGTGCTGGAGGCTCTCAGTCCTGTGCCCCAGACTGAACCAAGTGATTTGTGGTCTTCCATCACCTACATGGCCTAAAGGATTGATATGTAGGATGCTTGAACGCCAAGAAATATGTTCTTGTAAACTTTTTGCCTTTAACACATTCATTAAGCTTTTAATGATTTCATTCAATTATTTATGCAAGTTTGGTGGATTTGAAATGTACTTCACTATACATTGTGCTAGAAAATGTACTTTTAACAGGCACCTATTTGAAATGAGTACTTCAAAGCCCAGCAGAGCTTTCTACTATAAATGGCTCCTTTTGTTGTTGCCTTTTGACAAAAATTTAAATCCCATCTTTTCTCTAAAGTAAAAGATGTCTTTGGAGAATAAATAAAAGAAAAATCTAAAGAGAAACAGCGGAGAGTTGTCCTCTAAAATAGATTAATATCTTGGGCTGTGTGCTAATTTTTGCATGAAAAAGTTTTGCAAGGCCTTTGAATGCTATTCATGTGTTGCAGAAGATAAAGAGAGGCCGGTTCCTCAATTACCGAGTTAATTCTTTTTCTTTCTTTGTGAGCCTCTCCTGCTGTCAGCACTCGCCTTGAATCGCAGAACACTTGAGGTTGGCAGTGACCTCTCGAGGGCATCGCATCGCGCCGCCCGCTCCGAGCAGGGCTGGCTTCAAAGCCGCGCCGTGCTGCTTGGGGCTTGTCCAGTCGAGGCTCGAAAATCTCCATGGATGGAGACTCAACAGGCTCTCAGGGCAACCTGTTCCAGTGCTTGATGACTCCAGCTGCGAAGGGCTTTTTTCTTCTAGCTGGTAGAAAATTTCCTTGCTACAACCTGAGGCTGTAGTCTTGTCCTTTGTAGTTCAGAGAAGAGCATGGCTGTCTTCTCTCTAACCCCCTGCAGACCGTGAAGGCTCGCAGCTCTCCCCAGATGGAATTCGGCCTTCTCCAGGCTGAAGAAACCCAGCTCCTTTGGCCTATCCTCCTGTACCAAGCAGCCTCCTGACCACTTGGCCCTGTATGCCCCGTAGGCCCCGCGGCCTTCCTCAGGCCCTGAGTGGGGCCGAGCGGTCGCTTCTGCCCGCTTCACCACCACCCTGCTGCGCTGGAGCAGCTGGGTGCGGAGAGGAGCAGCCGGTGAAATGGGCTGTGAAGAATTAAGAAAGCTGGTGTAGTTCTTCCACGAGGCCTGGCGGGGAGGAGGAGGGCAGCCCTGCTCGGCCCGGTGTGCTCTTGCCTCCCACCGGCTCCCTCAGGCCGGACCCAGCCCAACCATGGCTCTAACCAAAGCTGCTCCGGCCTCGCAGCGGCTCTCCTGTGAACCTCCCGACTCCTTCCCAGCTTGGTTTCTTCAGCCACCCCGCTTCAAGGAGTGTTGAAAATCATGCAGGAAGACATTTATGGGATTTGCGAAGATTAATTCTTCAATTAATCATTGATTAATTAAAACCTGATTGACTACTAGTTTGCACTTGAATTTAAAAATGAGAACAATTTGCCAGGTTTTCATGCATTAATTTACATGGCCTGGGCAAAGAACGTTCTTTGTATAAAAAGCTGGGACTTGGCTGCTGCTTGTTATTCTAACCATGCTTTGCCTTCTGAAGCGAGAAAATAATTATTTGCAATCTCACCAGTGCTGAGCTCAAGTGAAGATAAGGAGTAGAGGTGTTTTCACTAAAACTGCCCCAATCTGTAAATCGGCACATTCCATTTTCATTCAATTGCCTTATTTTGAATATGTCAAAGGATATATTCCCTAATCCAGATTGCTATGGAATTGCATGTCTTATGGGCCGTCTCTTTCTTAATCGTGCTTTCCTTAATGAGAGATCACAAATGCCAAAGAATAAATCCTTTTTCTCCTACTTTTTGGGAAACTATTTTTCAACTGTACTGGCTGCCAGAGAAGCACAAAGGACAATAGGCCTAGGACAGAACAGTTCAATTTTTCAAAGCTTAGCGAAAACGTGACAGATGAAACAGCAGCAATAATAATAATACGGAATGTTCTGTCAATGGAAATTTATATTTAAAGCTAGCACAGAGGAGCATTCTTCTATATCAATACAAAAATAAAACATGTCAATCAATGCCAAGTGATATGCCGTGTTATTTAGTAATTTCCAGTTGCAAGTAGCTTGCTCCTAAGGAGCTGCATTGATAATACTGCAAATAAAAGAACTTAGAAGAATATCACTTTTGGCATTTCATGAAACAATGATGTTATCAGCTGCAGGAAAGATGATTGTACCCCTCTTGGACTGAATTTTAATTTGCTCTGAAGAGAAAAATTTCTGTATTTTAAGGTTAGTGGATGTTATTTTGCTAGCACTGAGATCAGTTTCAGCAGGGGTTTGTTTAAAATACTGGTTGAAACGGGCATAGAAAATCCTTGCCATAAACAATTCATTGTAGTAATCGTGCTTTGCATTCTGAAAGATCCCAAATGTGAACGGATTAAATTTTTAGATGCTGTAGTATCGTGTAGGCTAGGAGCAGTGACGGAGCTGAATCACGGAGCTGGAGAACAGCTGAGGCTGAAGGCACTTGTGGAGATGTCTCACCCAGCCCGCCGCCCGAGGAAGGCTTGGATCAGAGCAGCTTGCTTGGGGCTCTCTGGCAGGGTTTTGAACATCTCCCTGTCTTGTATGTCAGGGGCACGGTGGTCCTTTGGCCTATCTCCAGTCCACTCATCTTCTATGGGGGAGCCCAGCACAGCAGGAGCCGTGCCACCAGTGCTGCTTCTTTCACTGGCTGAACCTCAGAAATGACACTACCTTACACCCGATGGAGTTCATTGTACTGTCAGTGAGTTAAAGGAAATCAGCATTGGAAGCCATTAACTTAATAGCTCCGGTATACCGATGGAGTCTGATCAGCTGCAGTAAATCAGAAGAGACAGTCCCGCGGTAGTGGGTAGCTCAGTGCAAGCACCTGCTTGATTCCCGAGCAGCAATCCCCAAAGTGCCCCATGTAGGTTGCATTAAGAAAGCCATAGGCCCCAGCAATTTTAAGCGGAATAAAAGAAAGGATTTTTTTTCATTAATACTGGCACAGAAGTAGTTTTTAATTTCATCACTAGAATTAATTAGTTAGAAATAGTTTTGGAAAATTAAAAATAAATTTACAGAAATCACGCCAGCACTTAGACATCTGAAGATCGCAGCAAGGGGAAATGAAAAGGGTTCGCCGAGAGAGAAGGCACGTGGCAGGTGCTACAACGGATGCGTGCAACCAGAATGCCCAGGGAGCCAGGATTTATGGAGCAGTCAGCTTGCCGTCGGTTCCTAGAAGGCTACTGGGGGAAAAGAAAGATCTATTTATAAGTGCCTCGAACATAAAAGAAGGGAAAATAACAATAACCGTGATCCGCTGGTGGCTCTGCAAATTGGATGGGGAGAGGAGAGCGTTGCTTTGTTTCTCCTGAGGACATCAAAAGCTGGTCTGGTGGCAGCCGTCTCGCTCACTGGCGGGATGTTTTATACGGGTACCGAAGGGAGATGATAAATTTCTGGAAATACCGACACAGTTCATTGTCTACCATGATGCAGTCTCTCTGTTTAATACAAAAACCTGACGCAGAGCCATCGGGTTCGTGCTCCAGCCCTGAAGCAGCAGCATGCTCCTTCATGGCCTGGGATGAACACGGTCATGCTGGCACAAGACTGGAGGCACGGGGCGGTGCAGGAGGGTTGGGGCGTCCACGTGGTGCTGCCCCAGGAGCCCACCCATGGCACTGGGTGCCCCTTTTTTGCCCCACAAGCCTGGTGGATGATGCTCTGAGCAAGGGTTCTTACCAGCCGCGTTGGGATTTCTTGGCCAAATTATTTTTCTTCCCAGTAGCTACACGTGGGATCTGTCTTCTAATTTAAAAACCAGTGAATCCTCCACGTGTTCTACTTTAAAAAAGTCTGCTCCAGACACCATTTGAGCTTCAAGTATAGAACAGTGAGAAGGAAAAAAATAATCAGACTTCAAACACATTGTGCGGTTTGCAAGCGTGATGCTTTCTGTGGTCACCCTGGGTTCAAATGCTGTGAAAAAGGGAACAGGAATCTGCCTGGTTATTAGGGAAGCGTTCACACAGAGTACAAGAAATCTCAGACACATTCCAAATAGGGAATTAACCTCTGCTGTTCATTCCCTGGGACTGGAACCATTTTGCGACAGTGAAAAAAAAACCCTCCTGTAGGCAGAGGCGGGCTGCGGAAAGCAGAAACAATGGAAGGGAGAAAATTTCCGTGCTGAGCGGCCTCCCCGAGCACCAGGGACGTGAAGCCACGGCCCCGCCGCCAGCCCTCCTGCACTGCCCCTGCTCTGGGGGCCCAAATCCCTCGTGCAGCGGTTCAGCGAGGCAGGGAGCCCTTCCCTGGAGGGATGAGGCTGGAGGCTGACCCCGCTGTACGGGTCCTGAGCTCGCCGCTGTCCCCCGCAGCCACCAGCCCCTATGGGCGCGTTCAGAAAGACCCTACACAAACAGGGTGAGTTTTCCCCATAGCGCTGCTTGCTCTGGGGCAGAAGGTAAATTTAAGGGAGGAGGCGTGCTCAGGAGCCCGTTTTTGTTGTAAATCCTTGCCCTGTGCATCCTTTTCTACTTTGTTGGAGATGAGTGCCGGTCGGACCCAGTACGGGGGTGCCTCCTCCTCCGAGGCACGCCGCGGGATGAATGGGAAGCGTCAGCTGGGCAAAAGGGCTTGGTTTTGTGGAAGGGGAGTAAAAAGTTGCACATTTGGTAAGCTATTTTGGGATGGCAGCTCTAAAGTACAGAGTAGCGTCGATGAAGTTGCTGTGTTAGGTGAACGGCAGCACCTTCCAGTGTCAGCGGGCTTTGTTGCTTACAAATATTGCAGGATGTGTCTCCAGGAGGAGCTTTTGCCAGGGAAGGTTGTGTATCCAGCAGCCTGCGGTTAGAACAAGGGATCTGTGTTGTATCACAGCTTGTCTCAAATCAAATTCAGGAATAATTCTGTTTTCTTAATAAACTGATCTCTGCGCACAGCATCAGATGTACGAGCTCATCGAAGTTCCATGCACGCAGTTTCAGATGGGTTCTTTCCAGAAAAACTTTAAAAATGCCAGCCTTTTTTGTGCTGCTGCATTTTTGGTTTGTGCTGCCTTTGGAGAGCAACCTTTTCCCTGCCACGGGTTGGCTTTTGGCTTTCTTTTTTTTTTTTTTAAAAAAAAAAACCTTTGTATGGTGGGGAAAGCACGCCGGTTTGGGGAAGGGCTGTCTCGTACCTAGATAAGATTTTGAACTTCCTCTTTGCAGGGGTGTGAAACCATTGTTGCTTTTCTTGAATGAAGGAAACATTTACAGGGCAAAATAAAAATTGCAGTCCCGCTGAGATTTCGGAGCAGATGTAAACGGCACAGAGGTCTTTGTAGGATTTCCTGCGTATAATGTTTCTTGCTGTAAGTGAAGGTGAGATCATGCTGTACGCTTATGACCCTCAAGATTGCTACTTAAACAGACTCACAGACTTTATCTCGCTTTATCATGCTCGTTTATTCCTTAGCTTTCAGTTCCACGTTAGCAGACTGCTCAGAATTGTAATAAAGCAGTCCGGCTGCGGCTAAATGCCCCTTGCTGGGTGTTTTCTGCATCGCCCGTTGAGTGAGGAAGCTGGAACTTGCTCTTTTCCAGACCTCGGCAGGAACGCAGCGCATAAGCCCCTGCTCCACGCTGACCAGCAGCACGGCCTCGCCGCCCGCCAGCAGCCCCTGCTCCACCCTGCCGCCCGTCAGCACCAGCGTCACCGCCAAGGACTGCACCTATGGGGCCGTCACCAGCCCCACGTCCACGCTGGAAAGCAGAGACAGCGGTATCATAGGTGAGCGTGCCGTCTTTCTCCTTCTTGCTCTCTGTTAGTTCCCCTAACGCTAAGCCAGGCAGTCAGCGAGTGCTTAACAAGCTTTAATTTGGATAATGTTTGTGTGTTTGATAATGAACGGGGTGCTTTCATGTTACTCATGTTAATGTTTCAGTAATGTTATATTTCATGTTATTCATGTTAA
>CM021757.1:2503493-2612245 GCA_011075105.1 Heteronetta atricapilla
TCATGTTAATGTTTCAGTAATGTTATATTTCATGTTATTCATGTTAATGTTTCAGTAATGTTATATTTCGTGTTATTCATGTTAATGTTTGCGTGACCAAGGTGAATTACACCCCTCCGCCTACCGCTCCTGTATAAATTCATGTAGAGGTGCTGGAAACTGGGAAGAATGGAAGTGTAAATTGTCTGATGCAAAGTTCTGGAAGTTGTTTAAATGAGAAAAGACAGAGTTTGCCTACCTCCTTCTACTATTTTGCTTCCCCCGTTCCCCCACCTTCGCTGACTCACATACTTAGTGCAATCTTTCTTCCCAACTTCTTCTTCCCTCCTTTAATTCCCGCGCGGTTATTTCTTCTGCCAAGTTTTTCTTTTGTCCTCTCACCTCCCCCAACTTGCTGCCCATGCCCATTTGTGAGTGTGGAGATGCCGATGTAGAGAAATCCAAGCTTTTTGGCCCAAGAGGTGAGGCGGGGACGGGCAGTGCCAGGCAGTTGGTGCTGCTTGGGGCTGCCGTCTTCTCCTGCTACCTCAAGTAATTTGAGGTGTCTGTTTTTTCAGCGTTTTCCTTGTGTTAAGTCCCTAGCTGCTGTTCTTTTCTGGTAGGGGAAAGAGAGTGGACGATGCCACTTCATTCATAGCTCAAAGGCTGTTGGATTTTCTGTAAAACTATTCGGTGGGGAGGAGACTGTGAAACGTGTTCTTGTGTGACACGCACACTCAGTAGTTTCTCTGACTTCTACCACGGCACTGTTGAACTCATAATTTTAGAGGATTAATGAGAATAATTTTCGATTCTCACTAGGCTCCACCTTTTCCTAATTACCAGTGTAAAGGATCGTGAGAAAATGGCACACACAGATCAGTTTGTGCTCACTAACTGTGAAGGCACAAGGGAGGAAAGAAATGGTGACACCAGGCAGGGTGGTCCTAGCATGGGTGTCTTCACCAGGATTTTATGTCGAGTGTTTCTCCAGCTAAGAATACTTTGCATTGCCCATGGTTTATGCAGTGCTTAAAGAAGGAGGGAAAAAAAAAAGGCAGGTTGATAATTCAGGGAGGTTGGTTGTACTAGTGATTAATATTTTGCTTGGCTGATCAGGAAATCTGGGCTTAGTTCAGCTCCTGTATGCCACAGAAACCTTTGTAGCACTTCTGCCTGCATGATCTTAAAATGCAAATATGTAAGCTATTCTGAGCTGCATACCGAAGTAGGGTAATGGATTCCGGGAGAGCTCTCGGCGGTGTCATACACCCTTCGGTCTCCGTTCACAATGCCCCATGAGCTGGGCTTCCTTCCCTCTGGCCAGCAACAGCCCCGCGAAGCCTGGTTGGGTTGGAGAATGGGGTGAGTAAAGTGGATGTTTGGTTTCAGCCGGGCCCTGCCTCTCAGCACACCTGTGAATTAGGACTGAGATTGAACGAAGCCTGAAGTCCAGCAGCAGGCTTTGCAAAAATGCCTGAGCTCTGCTTTTATGAGCTGCTATCACTGCTGCGGTCTGGCGGTGCGCCGGGCTGTGTTGGGTTCGTCCCGACCTTGTGGTGGGTCCCACCTGGCACCCGAGGGCCATGAGGCCGAGGATTACTGCAGGGAGGTTTCGTCTGGACCCTCTTGTCCAGGGGAAGGGCACAGAGGTGCGGGTGGTCTCGGCGGCACAGCCACGTGTCCAACCAGTGGCAGCACGATGCTGGCTCCTGGTGGGGTCAGGCGTCGAAGCTTTTTGCTCAGACTCTACCGTACCCTCCTGTCAGTGGGTCTGCTCTGTCATTTTGTTAAAGTCAAGAACATTTCCCCAGCCCCCCAAAGAAGATTCTCTTAGCAATTTCTTTCAGGAGAGCAGATTTTTTGCATGGAAAAATTGGGAAGTGAAAGAAGGTGGCTTATCCCCTTATCCCATGCTATGTTAATGCATCCCAGATGGAGAAGTCATGTAAGAATACGTTCGTATGGAGTAGGGGAAGCGCTGTTCGAGGCTCCCAAAAAGCAATGCTTTCCTCTTCGTGTGTTAACACTCAAAGGAGAACAGAACACTTTCTCCCCTTCGTTGCCCCCCCCCTTTGCTTTGACAATAATATTTTCAACACCTTCTTATTCTGGCCCTTGATGGCAGCTGGGCAGCTGCAACCAACTGTGGGGGAAGCGGTCATCTCCACTCACACTTGCCAGCAGCAAAAAAAATGGGGAATTTTTAGCCAAGCCTGTTTCCATCCCTCTGCTGTCTTCTGCAAGGCTCAAGGGCAGCGTGAGCGAGGGGAGGCAGCTGCCCCGCGGGAGGTGGACGTGGGCTTTTGTCCTTCTGGCCCTGGCTGCCTGTGAGCTGCCTGTGCGGTAATTTTGGAAGGTGCTCTCTGCACGGCGGCAGTTCCCTAGCTTTGTTTTCACTGCAGAGTGCAGCAGCCACGTTGCCCACATGCAGAAAGCAAACCAAAGCTCAGGCGGGCTCTGCTCTCCCTTGTAGCAAGACATCAGCTCCTTTGTTTCTGGAGGGTCAGGGATCAGGTTTCCCTCCCTTGCATTCCTGCTTTATTGGATACAGATCTTCTCGTGTGCATTTCCCTCGGTCGTGTTTGCTCTCGGCAACGATGGCTGCGCTGACACGGCTTTGGGGCTGAGCGGCTCTGCATGTACCTTAAAAGTGTAAATCTCTTGGAGATTTCCATGCCAAAGCTACCTGGATTTTTTTTCCTTGCCATTTTTGTGTAGACAAAGATTGAACATTTCCCTGGGTGTTTCATGTTTCCTGTGTTCCGGCCCCTCCTGCTCCTCCCAGACCAGTGACGGGCACCGTTAGCGCGTGCACGTCCGCAAAGGTGCAGTTCTGTAATTGATGGGAAACGGGGAAACGAGAGAGAAAAGTTACAGGTACGGCGAGATCTGACCTGCGTCTGCTGTCTGTCAGACCTCAGCTGCAACAAGCATCGCCTCCAAATCTCAGTCGTGAATCTCCACCACAGGTTGTATTTTGAGGACAGAGAGGTTTTAAAGTGTGTCCCAGGTTAGTGTGCTCTTTGTACAGCACCGGAGAATTAGTGGAGGCCAGAAAGCAGTTAATTAATAAAACGGTTAATTAAAGCGGGAAGGCAGAGCTTGCACCATAACTGCATTTCTCCATGTGGTTTTGCTCAACATAAAATGTTTTTGTACATTTTAGCTCGTTTTACATACCCATGTTGCTAGCCACAGCACAGACTTGCACGGGCAAACTAGAACAGGATTTCTGTGCTTCAACGTGGATGTGAAGCACACATCCCTTAAACAGGACAAACGGAGCTTAGGGAAGCACACTTGTGCGAGTCACCTGTTCCCTAATTTCAGTTAGCACCAGAGAACAGACGTGTCGTATCTTTAATCTGCCTGGACCACGTCACGCTTACTGACCACTCATAAATGCACCGCTAGCGTTGGAACAGCCGTGCTGTAAATTTCAAAGTCCTTTGTAGTAAAGGAAAGTTATTTCTGCTCAGCTGAAAGAGCAACGACGACGTTCCGAGCTCCAGATCTTGCGATTCACAGGCTCATCACCTCGCCCAGCACAAACTCCTTGCAACCTGTGTTGGGTTTTCTTCATCTCGAAGGCTCCGACTCGGTTTAGAAGCACAGCGCAAAGCAGTAGGACGGAGAAGGGGAACTGCAGCCAAAGGAAAGGTGAAGGGAAATTGTAGGAGAAAGGGTTCGTATCTTTTAGCTTTTATATTAGTTGCATTGTATTATAGCAGCCATCAAAAGCGGTAATAAATGAAATCGTTAACTTGCAAGAAAAAGAAAAGGGGGGGAGGGTAGGAAAGAGGAGGTGAGCGAGAAGGAGACACAGGAGCAAGTCAGCCCCTTCTCCTCGAAGCCACTAAATCGTTTCTGTGTAAAGCAGAATGGCTGGTGAAAACGCTGACCTGATTTTAACCTCTGAATAGCTTCCAGGATTTTTTGGCTCTCACTGTACAAAAGCAGCCAACTGTTAACGTTCAAAATCTGCTACTGAAAAGAAAAGTGGTCAGGGCATCACGTGCTCCGGCAGCGAGACTTTGTGCCTCTCGTCCCGACAGAAGTGGCCTTCTAAAGTTTTGCTGCTTGGACGCAGCAGAAAACACAAGGAGAAATCTCCAACAGTCTTAAGCAAGTCTTAAAATAAAGCGGAAAACATTTCTTGCCAGGATGGGAAGATCTCCCAAGTGCTTGTGATGTTTGAGCAGCACTTCGGATCATTTAGTAGCAGTCCCAAGGGTATTAAGAGAGCGGCTGCGTGCCCGCGTTGAATCTTCCTGCGGTGACATTTGCAGTGCTGTGATTTACTCCCTGATGAAACGGGGCCGTGCTCCCCCTCTGTGTAAACTCCTGTGCTAAGCTGCAACGTGTTCCCTGCTTAATGATTGGGGATCGCTCTGAGCGAGGAAATACAGGCGTGGTGTGGAAGCAGCTGGAAGGAAAGCCAGTGAGCGGTGTAAATCCTCTTGCACCATTGCTGCAGTGATGGAGGTAGGTCTGATACCATGCGGACCAGTTGGCTTCACTTCAGTCTTGTGGATTTTACAAAGCCGACACGTAAAGGGTCCCCGTCCCCTCCTGGAAATCCTCCTGGTAGCTTTTTTCATGTTTTCCCCTCCTTGATGCTTTTCATTCCTCACTCCGACTCCTGACTTTTTATCAAGTTGCTGCTTTCTGCAGATTTATGCATACGTTGGGTGAAACAGGATTGGTAATAAATTCATCGAGACCGCGTGCGAAGCAGAACAGACGCTGCTGACAATAAAACAAGCTGCATTTGTTTGCAAGTTGAACTGTTCTGAGAAGGGAACAAAGAGCAGCTCAAAAGGCACTTCAAGATAAATTTAACTCAGGTTAAATATTTTTGTGATCTTCCAGCTGCTGCGTTTGAATCCTGACAATCTCATCAGTGTTACGAAACGCTCTGGTTAATAATGAATCGGATTTGTAACAATCGCAGGTTTTTTTTTAGTCTACCCAGCTTCCATTTGGGTTCATTCCCCAAAGGAGGAGCTCCCTGAAAAATGTCTGCTGTGGATGATGATGAGCTCTTGTTCGCTAATGCATCTGCATATTGCAGGTGATGGGGCTGACGGTGCGGAGATGAAAAGGGAGGCCAGTTACCAGGCACTTGGTCAGCTGTTGAGCAAAATCGGTGGGATCGCAGAATCCCAGCCACAGCAAGTACAAAAATATACCGTTTCTGGATCCCGATTCGTTTTTTTTTTCTTTATTTCCTTAAAAAGGACAAATTGAGCAAAAGTAAACATGTACACATGTGAAGTGATTCGTGGGCAGGGTGAGGAATGAGGAACCCAACCAGGCATGAAACAACTTTTCTGCCTCCCCCCAGTTAAATCTGCGAGGCATCAAGGGCTGGGTTTGCTCCCAAAATCTCGCCCTTAAATACTGGATAGAGAATAGGTTGGCGGCAGGTGGTTGTTACGTTTTTTTGGGGGAAAAGGTGGAGGACAGAAAGAAGAGTGTTTAAAGATAAAAGCAGAAGGAAGCAGCCCAGAACACATGTTACATTAGAACTGTGAAATCTGCTTTGGGTTACGGTCCAGCCTGGTAGGTGGAACAAAATGGAGTGAAAAATTGAAAGAAAGGCTATGCTGAAAAGACCGAGCGGGAGATAGCTAGAGGAAAACTCAAGTTGTTGCTTATATATTAGATTTGGAGCCTTTTTACCAGATTTCTTTAATATTCACAACAGAGGACTGTGCGAAACACTCACCACCTTGTTTCGGCAAGTGACAAAGCAAGATTTATGGAGGAAAGATTTGCTGAGCAGTTTTGTTTCCCCAGCTCAGAATTTGCAGTAACTTGTGCTGTGATGCGGGGAGCGTCCCCGTGTTCTACTGCTGCTCTCCCCTTACCTTTCTACTCTGCAGAGCAAGCAGGTACGAGCCCTTTCTGGCTTGGAGGCATTCGTACCATTCCTCATCCTGCCTGCCAGCCATTACAGCAGGGAATTCAGCTTTAGAACAGAAGGAATATAGGGTCAGCATGATGCTACTGTCAAGGTATTTTTCATTAGGCTTCGAGACCTTTTGTGTGCTTACTGTGATTTATAGTAGCTGGAGGCTTGGAGCAGAAATTGGTTTACCTGGTTAATCTCTGTCTTTGATAGGATTGTTTATGCAAATTAAGGCAATGAGTATTTTTTTCCCTATTTGAGACCACTGTTGTAAGAGAAGTTAAACGTCGAAAGAACGAGGTGGATTTTGACCTCAAAACCAGGGCTGGTTGAAGGTTGTGGTTTGTTTGGTGTTGGTTTTTTTTGCTTGGGTAAGCCTTAAACTTTCTGCCTGATGGTGTCCAGTGAAGAATAACTCTCTTCCTCTGAAAGCACCCAGTGCTCCAGAGGCCACCCATGTCCTGGTTGCAGTGCCCAAGGCTGCCTCCACCCCTGGGGAAAGGTTTGGCCTCGTGGTTTGTGCCTGCCCAGCTTTTCTGCCTGGCAGCCCAGCTCCCGGGAGCGCTCTGGGGCAACTCGGCTACATTTAGGTGTCTCTCTCTGCGGCTGAGTTTAGGAAGGCTTATGCAAATTGGGGTCAAAAAATTATTTTACTCCTTGTCAAGTCATACGTTTTAGCTAGGACATCTGCAATGTGATAAGGCAAGTTGTATTTTGTTGTGTTACTGCATGAGAGTGAAATGAGGTTAACCTGCAGTGGCTGCACAAGTGCTTCTAGTACCCAGCTTCAGGACAGCATCCGAGGCTCACTGCTCTGCTGCTGTTATTTCTTTAAGGCAATGAAATCCCTGCTTCCTACCTGAGATGCGTTATAAATCTCTACTATAACTAATGTCCTAGCTGTTGCTCGTCATAAGATGGTAGCTGTAGGAAAGTGCTTCTTCCTTCAGCTCCGTCTGCAACGTGAGCATAAAGGCTGACGTCTTCCAGGCATGATCTCTGCCTCGAGGAGAATTGGATGGGATGGGAAAAATCCCCTCCCGTGTTTGACTCAAGACAAATGCAGTTGAAAGCCTCGTGCTCCGGGGCACAGGCCGACCTGCAACTGCATTAGAAATAATATTTGCTGTCCTGTAAATGCATGGTATTTCTTAGTGACGTGTAGCACTGCCTTCGGTGACGTCTGGGATGCTGCCTTAGATGCACCTTGGATGCAGTTCTGCTCTTTCCCAAAGAAATAAAAACATTTTAAAGCGTGCTGTTTGGGAAAAGTTGTACCCAAGACGTTTCGCCAAAGGAAAGGAGCCACATCAGGGCTCGAAACTAAAAGCTTGACGCAGGCAAAGCATCAAATCCTCTGCTGAGGTAAAAGGCAAGCGTGAGTCTTGAGTGCTAAAAGCAAGATAGGATTGTAAAAGGATTGCTGGTGCATCTCTGGAGTGCCTCCCCTCCCGGCATCAAAGCACATCCTCAAAGGAGCCGAGGCAGCGCCGCTCTCGCCGATGCCGTTGGTGCTGTTACAGAGGGCGGTGTTGAAATCTTGCGGGCAGAGACAGGGCAAATCCCCCGAGAGCTGCGGTGACTGCACAGGGGCGCCTCCGCGCCTGGATCCCGCAGCGGGGGGGTCTCTCTGGGCTTCAGCCACCGAGTGCTGAGGCACTCTGGTGCTTCACATGCCTCAAATTCTGTCCTCAGATTAAACACGGCGTGAGCTGCACGCCGGCTGATTCACTGGGATATGATACGTATACGCACCTATATTTATCTCCATGTGCCATCACTGGAGTGCTGGAGAGCACCGCAGGCGTTTCTCCCTGGCTCCCGGGTCCCTCCTGTTCAGCACGCGGCTCCCTTGGGTGCCTCCATCCTGCTCTGTCCCTGCACGAATCCCTCCCGTAAAAAATCCCCAGCAGTGTCTGAAGGACTGTTGGGGTCTTTTATAACCCTTTCCCTGACGTCCCCGTCAGTGTGACAGCTGCATCGTCATTTCCCAGTTTTCTAATGCTGCCTTTGCAGTGCTATGGGCCACCCTCGGGGACGCCGACCCTCCTTGTCCCCAGGCTGTGACATCCCGCGTCCTTTAAAGCCCTGAAGGCGTCCCACACAGCTGAAGCATTGCCAGCGATGAAAGCTTCAGATGCTGGGTCTCTGGTGGGTCAGTCCGTAAATGTCCCTGCAGCCCCTCTGAGCACGGGCACAATTTAAGCAGTGTCAGGTTTTGGTCTGCTGGGATTTTCGCCATCAGGGCCTCCTTTTCGCAGCCCATCAGCGGGGTTAGTGCCCAGTCAGGAACTACAGAGCCACGAAATCTCCACGGATTAGTGCTAAATACGTGCTGGAGATTTAGATCTTGAACCTAACCGAAGTAGTACTGTCAGCAGGAATTTCACAATGAGAGTCAGTTTTTAGTATAATCTGATGTTCCGATGGTTTCCTTGTAGTTCTGCGCACCAAAATCTGCTTGAGGGTAGAAATTGGGCCGTTGGTGTCACAGAATCACAGAATTTCTAGGTTGGAAGAGACCTCAAGATCATCGAGTCCAACCTCTGACCTAACACTAACAGTCCCCACTAAGCCATATCCCTAAGCTCTACATCTCAACGTCTTTTAAAGACCAGGGATGGTGACTCAACCACCTCCCTGGGCAGCCCGTTCCAGTGCCTCACAACCCTTTCGGTAAAGAAGTTCTTCTTAACGTCTAACCTAAAAATCCCCTGGCGCAACTTCAGCCCATTCCCCCTCGTCCTGTCCCCAGGCACGTGGGAGAACAGAACAACCCCCACCTCGCTACAGCCTCCCTTGAGGTACCTGTAGAGAGCGATAAGGTCACCCCTGAGCCTCCTCTTCTCCAGGCTGAACAAGCCCAGCTCCCTCAGCCGCTGCTCATAGGACTTGTTCTCCAGGCCCCTCACCAGCTTCGTCACCCTTCTCTGGACCCGCTCAAGCACCTCCATGTCCTTGTAGCGAGGGGCCCAAAACTGAACCCAGTGTCGTGGTGGTGCACGGCTCCTCGCCAGACAGCCTCACCCTGTCCTCTCCCCAGCACTGCTCTAAGGCGCAGAATATTTTTAACGTGTAGGTAGAGGTCAGGCACATTAATGACACAGCAGCAGCCCTGCTGGGAATTTGGCCGGGATTCAGCCCAGGGCCGGGTCCTCTTGCCCCACGTAAGAGTCCGGAGAGCTCCTTCCTGCAGAGCACAGTTCATCCCCGGCAGGGAAATGCAGGAGGCCGTGGGGACGCGTGCGCGCACCCGAACATCTCAAGGCAGCCGCTGTCCTAGAACCCCCTCCGCAGCTCTGTTCTTTGGGAATTTTTGGGTATGCAGATGGCAAACCTGCAGAAATCATAACAACTGCTGCTTTTCTTCTGGCGACAGGTGTTTATGGGCTTGATCCTCTCTGGAGCTCAAATGAAGTTCTTTTTACCCAAGAATCGTTTGCATGTTTTTTGTACCCAAACCTCGCTTTCTGTCCCTGAATATCGCCCTGAAACCACCTCAGCTGCTGCCCGTGGTGGGCATTTTGTGAGACTGGCACTGCTCGCCCCAGTGGCTGTGGCGAGGTGCTGGTTGCTGAGCTCCAGCTGCCGGGGCTAAGCCCAGCTCCGGGGTGCTGCTGGTGAGGCTCTACCTCTCCCGGGGGATGTGCTCTGCGTGTTGGCTCATGTTGCCGACTTGCAGATAGCCTCACGCCTTTGCCTTTTAAATAAAACGAAAATTGTTTGGGTTTAAAATAGCTCGTAGAAGAGATGAAGTCCGCAGCGTAATCGCTTCCAGGCCGTGTAGCCGTGCTTGTAGCATCGCGGGCTGTTGGGAAGGTGAATTGATCCGCTGGGAGCAACCCGAACGACCTGGTTCAGTGACGGGTTTGCACATAAACAGCCTCGGTGTAAAACAGTGAAAATTATGTTTAAAATGAACACAAATTGACAATTAGAAAAGAGAGCAGCAGGGTTGATTATCATTTTTTTTTGCCACTTCATTAAGAGAAATCCTATTTTGACGCATGGTTATTTTGTTTTGGCCTCAGTTCAATGCATTTGAAGATGACTGCTTTCAGCTGCTGACATGTCTCTACCGAGATTAATTAGAAATGTACTGGGGTTGCACAAATTAATGGATTTCTCTTCTGTAAATGGACAGCACAGCATGCTTAGCGCCTCAGAGCCAGGCTTTTGAAATGGAGTTTTTCTGGGAAACGGTTAAAAATCTCTTTATCGATATTGAGCAAGTTAAGGGAGCAGAAGAGATGTGTGAACATCTGCTTCTTGTTTTTATCTCGTTTTGTCACGTTAACCTGTAACTGTTCACCTGACAGCACGCGGTGCTTAAATGCCAACATTTATGACGATCCCGGTTCTTACCTGTTATCTGCGCTGGTTTTTAAGTCTTAAAAAATGATACAAAGAGCTGAATTTTGGGAACCTTGGTGAGGTACAGAAGCATTGATCTCACTTGATGGATGGGAAGCACAACCCTGAGAAATAAATAGGTCCAAAAGGTAAAGGTGAGGCCGCACGGGCTGTGTTGGGATGGACAGAGCAGGCACTTCTTGCAGGTCTTGGTGGGTTTTTTGGTGAGTTTGTGGCTTCAGATGAAAGCTTTAATTCTGGTTCACATTATGGTGACATTGAACGTGTATAATTAATCCAGATCAATCCTTGGACATTGAAATGAAAGGTTCTGTGCTGGGGAGAGAGGCGAGCAGTCTGCTTGGCCAGGAGAGCAGCGTGGGCCCTGACGTACAGTGCCTGAAGCTGCCTGTTGTGGCAGAGGGGACAGGGCAGCTCCAGGGGGGGATTTCCCAGTCCAATCGGATGCCTAACATCAGACAGCACCCATCATGTGAACAACCAACTAAAACATGTAGTTCTCTGCTCCCAGATGAATTTGGAAAACCAACCAGAAGAACCCTTGCCCACATGCAATTCCACGGCAGCCTCCTTTGGGTGCTCTTTGCCTGCAGCCTCTTCTCGAGGCTGCTCGCCTTCACAAAGGAGGCAAAGCTTTGGCAAGGCTTTAGCCTAAACACACGTGAATCTTAGGAGCAATTTGCTGTTTGCATTCATCAAGACAAAAATCAACGCGGGGCTGCCCCTAAGGAAGCCTAGCGGTGGGGTTTGTGCTGCAAGCAAGAGGAGACGCTGCTGTGTCCAGGGCCAGATGGCAGAGAAATTAGCAGAGAATTTGGACTTGGAGAGGTATTTACCATGGCTAAGTGAAAATGACATATTTCAGTGGATTTATGAGATAAATATTAGCGAGTACATCCACAAGCACAGCGCGCCTGGGGCTCAGGAGTAGGCGTTGGGTTTCAGGGTTTGGAATAGCAGGAGGAATCTGCACGGTTGTGGCAAGTGAGAGGACAGTGAGTTATATGTTAATATATCAACAATCCTACTCTTTCAAGTCAAGCACTATGAGGGAGAATGTATGGATTACATTCAAAGCTTGATGCAAACGGCTGTAAATCAAACGAGACACCGAGTTCACTTTCTGAACCGAACGAATCCATGAGAAGTAACTGTTCGGGCAAGTCAGGTGTGGGTTTTTATGTGAAACTTCATTGTTAGACGGTGTTTGTAAATTGCATTTGTAAGTTTATAAATTTCTGAAAGCATTCTCTGAAGAGGTTGCAACTGTGATGCAAATTGAAAGATATTTGGAGCGCTGATAATGTTTTGTCCTTAATCATTTCTAGTCTTTCTGGAATTGCGTATTCTCATACAACATTGTACATAATTTTTAATACTCTTTATAATTATAAATGGCTTTTAACAGTATGAGCCAAGACATTATAGCTTAAATGTTCTTTTAGAAGTAGTAAGCAGAAGTGGTATCATTAAACTAAATTCCATCTCTGATTTATGTGCATGTGGAAAATATGATGAGCATCGTTTTTGGCGCTCGCGTTGCACAACTTGGTGTATAGCAGCATGTATGCAAGCAATTCTTTCTTTGTTAGTCATTTTGTTTGTAATTTCTTCCTTCAAGCTACTTTGACAAGCTACTCAGAAAATGTGGAGCGCACAAAGTATGGAGGGGAGAGCAGTAAAGAGCTTGGATCTGGAGGAAACCTGAAACCCTGGCAGTCCCAGAAGTCCAGCATGGACTCCTGCTTGTATCGCGTGGACGAGAACATGACGGCCTCAACCTACAGCTTGAACAAGATCCCGGAAAGGAACCTGGAGACGGTCTTGTCCCAGTCAGTGCAGTCTATTCCTCTTTACCTTATGCCACGGCCAAATTCAGTAGCAGGTAAGAAATCAACATCTTTGCATTGATGTCATATTGAAATTAGAGGCACAGCATATACATGCCACAGCCTTTTTCCTGTTATCGTTATCCACAGAGGAATCTCCCTTCTGTAGTCATTAAGTGTGACAAAAATTGTCTGTCCATTTGACTTACTACTTCTACGTGGAAAATTCCTGTGGGGAAAACTGTTTCTGATGTAGTTGAACAGTTATTTCAGCAATCTCTGGTGTCATTTTTACAAAATGGTGCAACTGTTAGATTAGTGGAGAGTATATTTATTTATTTTTTTAAAAAAAGGTAATTCTTTTCTATCATAACAATGCAAATAATCTCAGATTTAAAGTACTGCATAATTCCAGGACAGTCATTTATACTCTTTTGAAGGAA
This sequence comes from Heteronetta atricapilla, assembly GCA_011075105.1. Taxonomy (NCBI): domain Eukaryota; kingdom Metazoa; phylum Chordata; class Aves; order Anseriformes; family Anatidae; genus Heteronetta; species Heteronetta atricapilla. The sequence goes on from CM021757.1 coordinate 2,516,036, forward strand.
TCTTTGTGAGAAAAATCAAGTGTCGGATCTTCTCTGATGATCAAAAGAACTTCAGAGTTAGGGGAATTACGAAAAGTTTCCTGCAGAAAAGTTGCTGTGGATCCAGTCTCTTGGTGGGACTTTGCCCTGCCTGCATTAGCACACGTGTGCATACACCGGCTCAGCTTTTGCAGCATCTGGGATTTGCTAATGACTTTTTTGTTTTGGCACAGTGTCAAAATTTTCTTCATTTAATTTCGTAGCCACTATTTGAAAGATTCTTAAATGATGCTGTGACACAGCTTGGTAATGTCTTAACAATCTGCTAAGTTCATCCCTCAAGTCGGTAACAGCAGGAACAAGAGATAGGATCAAAACTATGACAGCTTTACTGAAAAGCTTCTTGCCTGGAATTATCTTTCCTTGCTTTGCTATTTTTTTCTTCCTGGGTAACTTTTTGGGGGTTAAACGTTATGTTCAGGTGGTTTGGGTGTCTGTCTGTGTAGACACATGGAGAAGCCTTTGTCTTATTGTAGAGTCCCTGCAGGATTCTCCTTAGAAATATTAGTCCAAAAGATTTGAACTGCAAAGACCCAGGAGACTGTTGGTTAAAATAGCATTGCTGGTCCACCCAGGCTGTGTTGCATAACTAGATTGAATTTCCTTTTTAATCCCACTTTGGAAAATGAAAGGCCTGAAAGCAATGTAGAAATGAGGTTTTTTAGATGCTGAAACGCAAAGCCCCAAAGCGGGGTGGTTAAACAACACGTGCCACGTGCTTACATCCGAAAGACTTAAAAGCGTGAGATTTCAGGTTAGAAAGAAGTGATAGAAAATAAAAGTAGGAAACTCCACTTGCAAAGCCTCATTGCTTAGGCTTTGGGTTCACTTCTTAGAAGTGACACATCATTGACACCTGCAGAAGGAAGCAGAGCTGGTTACCGTTCACTGAAGTACATGGGTATGCCGGTTTTAGTGACCTTGGAAGTGGTTTGCTTGAACGATGTGTTCATAGGCAAATAGAAAAATGTGGTTTCCAGTAGAAAACCATTCAGCAAAGTTCGGGAACACCCTTTCCTTCTGCATCTTTGTGCTTTTTAAAATACGTCAGCTAGCACACAAACCCCAGGATAAACCTTTGTAGGAATAGATACAGAAAAGAGGACGAGATCTGGCTCAACCCTTTAGCACTGGTTGCCCAAATGTTATTTCCTAAGAGTTTATTGCCCAGAGTCAGCCTGCTCTGTCTGCAAGCTGCACCTCCTGGCACGAGCACCTGACATTGTGCAGCCAGGTGGTGGCCCAGGTCAGCAGAGTAATCGGACTGAAAGTTCACCCTCCAGAAAACACACGTTAATTGTGAGGCACGGGTTCGTTAGGGTGGGGGCAGAAGGCCGAGCACCTGCCAGTGGATGGGGCAGACAGCAGCCTGTCTTAGGGTGGTTTTCCCCGTTTTAAGCTAATGATGAAGCCACACCTTTGCTAACACACACTGTTCTTCTTTGTTGTTGTTTTGCACCACAGCTGAGCAGTCTATTTATACACAAACAGTCTGTTCCATTGCACGGCAGCACTTACACCTTGTGGCTTTTTTCGTTTTTCTGCAGTTTTCTGAAAGTGCTCCTTGTATATCTTCCAAAATGGAACAAAATTGTTCATTTCTATGCCGGGCTTACAAATGCAATCAGCGTTGTGTATGAATCTCTCCAGTGCACAAATGGAAGCCATTCTCCCAACATCTATTGATCCAGTCTTGCACTTAGTTGCATAATACGTCTTCAGAAGCAATTAAAAGCAATTTATTGCAAACACTTGCTCTTGGAAAAACCCTGGAGTACCTTAAAATGCCAAGGCGGGATGTTTGTAGGGATGGGAGGTTTGGTAGAGCACTTCTGGGTCTTGGTAAATCACTTCCATCCCTGGGTTGCTGTATGCCATGTGATTTTTTTAAGTTGTGGGAACAGTGGGAGCACTTCCTTTGCGTGAGCTCAGTTGGGGCACATATGGTGACCAATACTTAGTGAATTACTGCACGGAGAATAAAAGTTGCTGGGCAATTTTATGGTTTGAAGCCAGAAGCAGCTGTGAAGGGCACCGCTGTTGTGCTGGGCAGCCAGCGTTTCACAGTACTTAATTGAAAGAGAAAGGAGAGCTGGGGTGCGAAAGGGAGGGGGCAAATTGTCCTGAGCTCAGCAGTGAGAGAGCTGAAGGGCTCAGGGTCACACACAACTCACAGACAATAAATTGCTCGCAGCTTGGCTACGAGTTAAAATACCACTAATAAATTAGAAGAAAATTAAACAAAACGTGAGCATAGAGTCATAGCATTAATACCAGGCTTGCAGGGGGAAAAAAAACTAAGGAAATTCAGGGACCAGAGCTGCTGATATTCCCTTAATATCAGACATTAACAGCTCTTAGTTATGTTTTAATTATTGCCACCATACCCCAGAGCCCTGCACCGTCAGCCGGCGCAGACCAGCCAGCAGCCAGCCCTCCCTGCCTTCTGCTTCCACCAAGTCTTCTCGGAGCTAAGGAAGCAGCTCAGCTCCTGACACTTTTCCTGCACCATTCTCAGATAAATGTGGCGAGAAACCCAGCTCTGCCTCCAGAAAGGCTCAGTATTCCTATTTGCTGCTAACAAATACCTCAATGAAACGGCTGAAACACTTTGTTTGGCTGGCATTGTATTATGCTGTATTAAATTAATGTTAAAAAATAAGAGAAAAGCCAATTAAAAATGTTCTTTGTTGTAATTAGGGAAAGCCCCTTCGCTTCCTACATACAGGGAAGCTCCCCCGTAGGGAGCATTTTTAGAGGTATCAGTACCTCTCCTGAGCGTGACCTTGCAGTACAAAGAAACCTGCCTCCATTCTTCCAGTATGAACAGCAATTTTTCTAGCTGGGTGGCATTCACAAAGCCTCATTGAGTAATCACCAGTTCTAATTGAAACCCCAAATCTCAAAGCTAAAAAGAAAAAAAAAAAAAGAGTTTAAAAAAAGAAAAAAGGAAGGAAAGGGAAAGGATCAAGGAGCGGAGCCGCGTACAGAACCAGCTCAAGGTAACGAGTGAGCACGTTAGGGCTGATAAGATGGAAATTTTCCTGTTCATTGCCAAGGGATACAAAGCTGATCTGGTTATCCTTTGCGATCAGAGTGCTGACAGCAACAGCAAATTGCCAAGGAAGTGATTGTGATCCTCTTCCTGCAGCGTTTACCTGCTCTGCAAAGTGCTCTTCACCTCTGGACGGTGCGGAGCGCTTTGCCCATCTGCAGAGGTTGTGTGCTCTGTTTTACCGTGGGAAATGGGCAGGGGCTGCAAGCATCCAGAGGTTGGGATCCAAGAAAAACACCTATAAAAATAATCCCAGGTCTTCCAACAATTCTTTAAAACTCGGTTTTACGGTTCAGAGCCATGTGAATCCATTGGCTTTGCTGTTTTATTGTTCCCAGAAATTGAAAGCTGCAACTGTATTTTCCTCCTACCCTCTTCCAGGCAAATAAGCACAATAACTCGTTTTATATGCTTCCAACACTTCTAACAGTAATAATCATAAGACACTTGACATTGGAGCTGGGCATTCAGGTTTCTGAATGAACACAAAGGCCTCGGCATCGTTTGCAGCTCATGTACACGACGGGCGTCTCATTCTGCTTCCATTACCTGTGAAATGAAACATGAAATCCTGAGTTACCTAGACCCCGCGCGTGGTTTATAAGGTCTGCTTCGATGTTAACAGAGAATTAAAGTGACCTTTTATAACACTAGTTCCTCTCTTTTTCCTCTCGGAGAATATAAAATAACAGCAAATATATTATTAGCTATTCGCTTCAACTTTCTAACAGATAAGGAATTTAATCTTTCAAGGTGAGGGCAGGGTTTGCATAAACGCCTGTCCGTGAGGTCTGTGGGAGCACAGCGAGCAGTGGTTATCTCAGGAAGCATCCTGCGTCTGGCAGCTGGTCCTCTCGGGATGCTTCTGGCAGAGACGTGAGTGCACAGCAGCCCTGCCTGCGCCACACTGGGGAAAAGCACAAACCAGGGGCACGGGAAAGTCATAAAAGCTGACTTAAATGTTTCTTAATGTTGAAATACGTTTGTTTTCCTCTGTCCTGTGCTGTCCCTGGAGGAGGCTGGAGAGGTCTCACGAGCAGGGCGAGCGTGATGCTCGGAGGGTCTGCAAAACCTCAGCGAGACCCTGGGAGACCACACCTGGGAAGAAGCACAGCAGAAGCTTTTTAAGAATACCTCTTGCTCAGCCCAAGGGAGAGAATTGATACCAAAATGACTCAGAAAGAAGTATGATGTTAAAGGCAACATGCTGCAACACAGGGAAAAGAAGCTCTAATTAGATCTGCTGCAGTGTGCTTGCTTTTCCACAAGCCCTGCGATGTGTTGCAGTACAGCAACCATTTGTTCTTCTTTTACTTTCGTTACTGGGTTGGTATTCTCTGACTTAGATACAACTCTTCCTAGGAATCACTCCAAAACGAGAGATGGAACAAAGATGCCTCAAATAAAACCCCAAACTTCGTGTTATCCTAATTGGGCTTGACTGTTTCTTGATAACTTAGACCTGATATCTAGCCAAAAATGATGTCATTAATTCTGAAGCAAATTGATAAGTACAGCTGAAAGGAAACTGAAATTGGGGTAAATGGAGAGGACCTTACCATGCAACAGCACACTGACATCAGCTACAGCAAGCTGAGCCCCTTGACTCAGCCGGGAGCAGCGGCTCCTTCCCACTCTTCCTTTTTCCCCCAGAAGACCCAATCCTTGAAGTCCACTGGGCATCTGGGCTGCCAAATAGCACTTCCAAGTCAGGTTGCCTTCTGTCTGTTAGTCAAAAAGTTCAGTGGAGATGAATTGTCTTCCACTAGTTGCGTGCCATTTCCTTGCAAGATTGCATCAGCAGTACACAAATGTTTTGAGGACTTTTTTCTCCCTTGTGTCCTTGTATCTGCAGTCGCTCTGTCTTATTGCATGGAGTAAACCTCACCATCGAGGGGAAGCTTTCAAGAGTTTAATATTATACTTCATAAGCTCAATTTATCTTGCATAATTTTTTGATGTACTGAAGCATATTCTCTAGAAAAATGACTTCTCGTTTCTCTGGCCGTAGGCCTCTTTAGCTATTCCTCAGTTCTAAATCAGAAGGATAAATCTCAGTTCACCGGCAGGGTGATCGGCCTGACAGTTACAAGAATCAGCCGTGGTGAAGCCTGAAATGGATGTGGTGTTTCATGTTAGCCACCGCTTGTAGCGTGCAAGTCTCTTTGGATGTGGCTGTAGAGGATGATGATGATGAAGGTAGGGAAGAGCCTGGCTTGGGCTGCTGAGGAGGAACTCCCCAGTTCTCGTAGGAGCAGCAGTAGATCGGGCAGTTAGCCATCCCCGTGCTCTTCCCTGGCAGCGCACACCACTTAGCATTTGGGCTTTGCTTGTCTCTTAATCGCCATTTCACAGACAGGATAGAGGCTGAAATGCAGGCTCCCTAGATAAAACAATAAAAAATGCCAGCTGGCTTGCTGTTCTCCCCAGGAGATGGAACAACTGTTCTTCCAGGGAGCTGCACGCCTATTGCGCTGCCTCGAAAGGCGCGCAGTTGTTGCTCGCTGCAGAAGCTCCTTGCTGCCCATCGGGGCAGGAGGAACACCTCGGAGCAGTGTCCTGACGTGGAGCAAACTCAGGAGAAGGTCTCCTCCTGATTCACAGTAAAAGACTGGCTACCGTGTTGGTATAGACCTGAGTTACTGGATGAGGAACGACTGGATAGACCTGAAGTCTTCTAACCAAGATCCACATCCTAGAAAATGAATGCAACTTTTAAAGATCTTCAGTTCTTTGCCTTAAAAAAGCTTTTTAATTACACGAGTCAGTAAGTGCTGGCACAGTTACGTTGCTCAGAAACCATCCAGATCCTGACATGGCTAAGCATCCTCTTAGCTGCTAGCTGGTGTGATCGGAGGCCAGAAACCGCTGTGAAGGGACGTCTCCCAAATCAGGCTCTGCGTTAACAACTGGGGGGAGCAGTTGTCACAGGCTCCTAAAACATGGCTTCATGTTGAAAACCATTTCCTATATTTAAGAAGGAAAATCCTACAGCCCAGAAGTAAGCCGTAAGGAAAGGATGGACCTGATGCGTTTGAGACACTTGGTTCTTTATCTAATAACTGTGGCTTTTATGTAGGAGATGAAATATCACCAAATTCCATTCATCTGAAGCTATGCTAAAAGCGATTATTGAGGACTTAAAAAGGAGGAGGAAAAAAAAAAAAGAAAAGACAAACAACAAAAAACCCTTAAAAGCAGCCATTTCAGAACAACAACAAAAAACACTAAAACTGTCAATATGGCAAAGTAAAAACTATAGCAATGCTGGGTTTTAGCCCCTGTTTTACAGAAAGCAATGTGTGGAGCAGGGAGATGCTGTGCCTGATTAGCCCAGCTGATACCATTTGGAAAACTGGGCTTGACAACCTGTGCATACTCTCAAGAGGGTTCTCTTGAAGTTTTAGATGATCACTGTGATTAATGATTTAAAACTGCACGTGAGCTACAAAGCAGACACTAGCTGACAATTCTGAAACAGTCAACCAAAACCGGTCCTAAGAATGTTGTGAGTCAAGTACGATTTGGGCGATACAGATTGTGTAAGGCATATGTTAGGTGCCTCTCGAGAATAACAATTTGGCATTTAAAATCTTGTACAATTAGCAGGAGGCTCTATACTGTGTTAGTATTGCAAGTCTCAGTTCTTGGCCATGCAGCGTGTTTATAGTGTAGGATTTGCTCAGTGTGCACAAGATGGGATTGTATGAGGGTGTTTTCCAGGAGACTGCAAGTCAAAAATAATTGCTAATACCCATATTATAGCACCGGTTATCTGTTCGAGGGGTAAGGTGAATTTTCAAAGGAAAAGTTGATTTTGTTGTTGTTGATGAATAATTGGAAAGAAAATGATTGTTGGTTTTAAGTCATTGTATAAAATGGAAAAAGGAGCTTTTATCAGTGAGTTGCCACATTGAATGATCTTGTATAAAGAAATGAAATTACCAGGAAGACGAGTGTTTCTGGCTGTCCTTGATGGCTCTGTGCTTGGTACAACAAATACAGGACTGGTGCAGGGCTGAACACAGGATTTGGAGGGCGGACGTGCTGTTCTTCGGCAGCTGCTGTCCGTACGTATGTAAGGGTAGGAGTTGGTGGTGAAGCACACGCAGTTGTGCTTGCTGCAGGTGCTGTGATCCCCTCGCATCACGTCTGAGGGGGGGTAATTTTATTTTCCTTCCCTTTTCTTTTCATTCTCCCGCCTGCCCCCAAGGAACAGGAGCAGCTTCAGCAGGGTAACTTGAACTGAATTCATAAGAATGTTTAGCAGAATTTGGTAAAGGAAAAGCTTGATGCCTTCACAAAGAAACAGTGGCTCTTTCAGCCAGCAAGTTTGTTTATTGTATGCGCTGGAGCCTTGGTGCAGCAGAACTGCTGAGCTGCATGTGTGAGGCATTAATAACTCCCATTCAAGTGTGGAAGATATGCCTGGGAAGGATGATAATCCTTAACTCAATTTAATGGTCTGCATAAGCTTAATGCAGTGTCATTTACAAATATAAAAGAAAAGCATTCAGGCTTTGATTATTTTTTATTAAAAAAGGTCTCCTTTGCCTGCATATTCCCTTTCTCAGCTCTCTCAGGATCAACCAGGGTTGTTCCCGGTGTATTTTTTCAGCACATCCGAAATGTACAAGTCAGTCCGAGTCCAGGCCAGCTGGTTTTTATCTTGTTGTTTGACAAGCGACTGAAGTGAAAAGGGCCTTTTATTTGGAAAGGAAGGATTATGTGCTCAGGCCTTGCCTTGCGATAGCACAGGCCGCACAGAGGTATGGATGAAGGCCGAGCTGCTCCCGGGCGAGCTCGACCTGCTGGGGTTTTCTCCCTGTCCCAGTATCCTCAAGATATGTCGGGTTTCACCGAATCACAGAATGGTAGGGATTGGAAGGGACCTTGAAAGATCATCTAGTCCAATCCCCCTGCCGGAGCAGGAACACCTAGATCAGGTCACACAGGAATGTATCCAGGTGGGTTTTGAATGTCTCCAGAGAAGGAGACTCCACAACCCCCTGGGCAGCCTGTTCCAGTGCTCTGTCACCCTCACCGTGAAGAAGTTTCTTCTCATATTTAAGCGGAACCTCCGATGTTCCAGCTTGCACCCATTGCCCCTTGTCCTATCATTAGATGTCACCGAGAAGAGCCTGGCTCTGTCCTCCTGACACTCGCCCTTTGCTCATTTATAAACGTTAATAAGGTCACCCCTCAGTCTCCTCCAAGCTAAAGAGACCCAGCTCCCTCAGCCTTCCCTCGTGAGGGAGATGCTCCACTCCCTTCATCATCCTCGTGGCTCTGTGCTGGGCTCTCTCAAGCAGTTCCCTGTCCTTCTTGAACTGAGGGACCCAGAACTGGCTGCAGTATTCCAGATGTGGTCTCAGCAGGGTAGAGCAGAGGGGGAGGAGAACCTCCCTCAACCTAGATTTTGCCTTTGATGTTGCCTTGGGTTTGCCTTTGGCTCCTGTGGTAGCATCTGCTGTTCCTCTATAGCCGCCCTGGCTCATTTACACTGCAAAAAGTGGACATAAAGGGCACATTGTCATCCCAAAGGCGTGTTCCGCTGGCCTGTGGGCCTTAGTGCAAGTGGGGCTTGAACCTGCAAGCAGCTTGTGGTGGGTTCAGTGCTTACAGCACGTCGCTGGTGTCCGCTCCAAATCTCCATCTTCCTAAATGCAGCGCTTCAGCTCTAATTGTTGCCCCACAGGGAGCATCTGATCAGCCTCACAGAGGTAAAAGAGCACGAAGGGCTTCCAAAACCAGACTCTGATGCTTTAACTCCTTGGTTTTTATCACTCCTGGTGTTTACCTTTTGTCCTCTCTGTCTCTTTTATTTGTTCTTAAAATCCGTAAGTAGAGTTATAAGAGTTACAATCTATGAATAGAATTATAAATCATAGAGTATTATTTTAAGAACAGCATTTATCCCTTCTCTCCACCCCCTCTTACTCACTCAATCTTAGTTTTTGACTGCAGCAGGATCCTGTAAAGATACGCAGGTGGTAATTAGGGATTGTGTGGAAAAATATTCCTCTTCGCTTAGAAATATTCTGCCTTTGGTTTTGTTCACTTGGTGCATCTTGTGTGACAAGGAGGAAGGATTCAAAGTCCGGTGCTGAGCACTGCTCTAGAGAGCAATATCAAAATATTTACTCACTTCACAGCAAAGAATTCACGTCAGCTTCACAGGCAGTCTTGGAAGAAGTCATTCAATTAATTATTTCAATTTAAAATAATAATCCTGTTCTGGTAAGTGACCAAATACTGAAGTGAATGAAATTTAAGTTGCAGTTGTTTCATTTATCGCTCACTTATTCCCACCGAGACCTTCTTTCTGCTACAACATCATCATGAGCTTATCAAAAAAGAAAAAACAAAAGGGATCAGATACAGAGTGCTGAGCAGCTGAGTACTGAGCAGAGTGATTGCCTTTGCTAAGTGTTCATTGGGAATTTTGGAAGTGGTTATCAGAACACGGACAGACCTGCTGATCTGCAAAGGCTTTTTTATTTCTGTCTAAGTTTTCTGGGTATAAATGCGCGTGGTATTCCCCTGCAGTGGGGTTCTCATTCCTTCATTTTATGATATTCTGTAAATGACTTGGCTGAAAAGTGCTCTGACATGGCAAAGCACTTTCTGAATAGTAGGCAAATTCATGTGCAGATGTTCTGATTTTGTTTTGTTTAGAGCACGTTTTCTCTCCTGTCTTCCAATCATCACGTATCCCTGTACAAAAAAGCAATTACTGTTTCTTGTACTGATTAATGTAGTTGGTGGCAAATGTAACGCGAGACGTTTCCCTCTGATATGGTCCAGAGGCATTTTTCATCAATCCATGAGATTCCCTTCTCTCTATTTCTTCCCATAATTAAATCTGATTTTGAAAATACTTGTAGTCATTGGGAAAAAGTGTTACATCGAGAACACATCTCTGAAAGGAATGTGAATCTGTGAATCTCGATAGAAAACGCCGTAGGTGAGGTCATGCTTGAGGCCAGGGGATTTGGAACTTAATACCTGCAAAATCGGTTTGTTTGTACCCTCCGTGCTTCTCACCCTTTGCTGAGTTTCCACGTAATGCCCTGGGGGTCGTTGCCTGTAGCCGTGTCCCGCAGCAGCAGCCCGGCCACCCGGAGGCGTGCGCCCAGCTGGCAGGGGGATGATCCGTCTGCAGTGCCTGGGCTGAAAAATGGAAGAAAAAAATCCCTTCCCTGTGTTATCTGCCAGTTTCCAAGAGGGAGAGATAAAGTTTCTAGCTGCCATTTCTCTTCCAACTGTACTTATTCATGTAGTGATGGCACCTTCAGCAGAGACCAATAAATTATGCCTGTTTAATCTAACATTGTACAGAAAACTAAATTCTCCCATGAGCAAATAACTTTGGAACAGTAAAGTTATCTTCTTGAGTTCAGATAACATTTTTCTCATTTACTTGTGTGTTTTTGCTGGTCTGTTGAAGGTTTAATTTTTCCTCCACTAATTCTGGCTTTATGAACACCTAGATGCTAATATCCAAACTAAGAAGCTCTGAAATAATGGAAGGGCTGTGGACTGTGGCATAAAATGCATTACTGAGTCGTCTTTTATGTAGTAGGAAACGTTGACTATCTTCGTCAAAGTTTGTACCTGTGCAGTTGAGTAAGTTTTGTGATTGGGTGAGCTTAGATCAGGTACAAGCATCTCCGTTTTGTTTGTGAACATCAGCAGGAGACCGAACCAGAGCAAACCCCAATGGGACATGAGGAAACGTTACCAAAACGCTTCTTTATTCCCAGCTACGGGAAATTAGACTTGCTTCATCTCAGCTTCATGGACTCAATGTAGATAACAACTGTGTATGCTTGGCTGAAAGGAAAAACGAATGGGGCAGAAGATGGGATCTCAAAGCTGGGTGTGATGAAGTCCTTTGCTTTCTCGTGCAGCCACCAGCTCGGCCCACCTGGAGGACCTGGCGTACCTGGACGAGCAGAGGCACACTCCCCTGCGGACGTCCCTCCGCATGCCGCGGCAGAGCGTGGCCGGCGCCCGCGCGCAGCAGGACCTGCGAGGTAGGAGCAGGCTGGAGACTCATGGCCTCTATGGGGAATCTGGGGGGGATCTCATGTTGCTGCCGCTGGATTCAGTGGTTTGCGAGTGAAAATGTCAGAGTGGGGCTCTCCTGCACTGTCCTCTTCGGTGGCGTTGGCAAATCGGGAAGACAAATGTGTAAGGAGCTAAGTGCTCGTGTCTTGTGTCTGGCGGTGGTTGGCTGGATGCTGCCTTGCTGTTCCTAAAACAGTGCCACGATCAGTGAAGTGTTGCTGGAAGAACGTTTTGGGGTTGTTTTTCTGGGCTGAGTAGATGTCTGGTTTGCCAGATACACACTTCATGTTGCCATGCTGTAAAGATCCATCCCCCATCACTGTCCTGCAAACACCGATGACAGAGGTCCATCCCACCCCGCCCCCAGACATTCTCTAATTGTCCTTTTTGGAAGAGCACGTGCATTAATTTTGGAGCCCCAAACTGTGCTTGAGTTGGATTATGGAGGAATTCTTGTACTGAGTCGGCCCAATTTGTGCAGCCTCACTTCGGGGTAATACAAGTACAAATCGATAAATTTTACTCTAAAGTCAGCGTGCAACGTCACAGCCCCGCTCCTCCTTCCAGAGGCGTCCTGGGGCTGGGATGCTGTCAGCTGTGCCTACAGACAGCCTGGCACTGATGCACTGCTAAGGGGGGATAAATGCATCCCCCGATCTGTGTTACCCTATTCATTTAATGCTATATCCCTTATGGGGACTCCTGCACTAGGTCCCCATACTCCTCTCTCTGATTGCTCCCCTAGCTGTGCTCCCTGTCGCTGAGCACTGGGGCTAATTCAGGGCTTAGATAATTTTTGAAAAATGAGAAAGCTTGATGGACTACTTCTATTTTTTATTACTATTGTTTTGGAACAAAAGCACAAGCTGCAGCCCCCCTTTGCAATTCGTGGCGTGCCCAGCGCAGTGCGTGGAGCCACCACCCCAAAGCATCCCTGCTACGGCCGCTCACAATGCTGCCATTCAGGCGGTCCTCTCGCTGCTGAAAGGCCTTTTGAGAGGGGAAAGTTTTGCGGTTCTTCCTGGCAAATTCCACAGAAAGACGTTAGCAATGAGAAGAAGCACCAGGGCTGACATTTTGGGATTTTATTTCCAGACCACTCCGGTCAGATCTGGCACTGCCATAGCACTGTATGTCCCGGAGGCTTCATCCCACCGCACAGCTTCCATCCCCACTTTAATCCGAGCACTGCTGTTGGTTTTTATCCTCAAACCATTGTTCTGGTAACGGTGGTGGCTCTGCATGTGCAGCAAATCACCAGGTTAAGGCTTCGTCCCCATCAGTAAATGGCCAACGGAGCTCAGGGCTCCTCTCCCAGATCCCCTTGGATTCTGGTGGTCTGAGGACGAAACTGTAAATCCTCTTCCTGGCTCTTCTGGGAGAATTTCAGGTTGCAGCTGTGCCTGGGAGGCAGGGAGAGCGGTTTCTGTTGGCAGTCCGTGCAGCTCCCCCTTTCTTTGGGTCTCCTTTGGGAACACGGCCGCCGTCCTCGGGCGAGGCCATGGGAGGCAGCAGGCTGGGTTGGGCTCAGCAGCACCACAGGCAGGACCTGGGGTAGAGCTGGGATTTCTACAAAGCACATGAACCCGACTGCAAGAAAAAAGTGTTTTTTTTTTTTTTTTTGTCATTTTGGATCGCAGTGTGTAATGAAATCACATTGGCTGGCGAGGCAGTTATAAAAATGTATTAGCAGGCAGTAAGTGAAGAAAGCAAACTTTGACAGACAAAATTTCCATATGTTCGAGCAGAAGAGCTTGCCAAGCCTTCGTAATTTGCAGTGATTGCATCCAAAACATTAAAGTTTATTGTAGGAACAGAATCAAATTGTTTTCCAGACACACTTTTGAAAAACATGTAGCACTCCATATTTTCTTTCTTCTCAATGTTTTTTTTTCCCCTTTTTTTTGCTAAGGTTGCATGAGAATAGCAGCAAAAAGTCAAGTTTTTGGAACTTGTTGCTGATTCTAGTTGAGGAGCTGTGCTATTTTTAAAAAGAGGTGGGGAAGGGAGACAGGAGGATGTGAAAAAAATCAAGCCATCACTATTTGGAAATGTTTTCATTTCAGTGAATATCTGCCCCCCTCCCCCCAATACTCAGTGGTCCAGATATTATTGTGATTGATCTGGGCTGTTACAATCACCAGCGCTTTGTTCCAACTGGAAATGCTAAACTTGGGCTTAACTTTAATATCTCTGGTCTTGGCACTCTGCTGAAATAATGAAGCAATTACTGGCCCGGGATCTGGCGGCATAGATTACAGCCCACTTATTTTGTTCCTGGTGAACAAAATATTCTCAAAATGATTTGAGAATCCCAGTGCAGGGCAATTAAATGGGGACCGTCCTGGCTATTTGTGCCTGTTAAATCAGTTCCTTTAACCAGGTGAGGAACCTTGCGGTGTAATCCCACAGGCTGTAAGAGCATTACAAGCACCTGTACCGGTGGCAGGTTTTCAGTTTGATGGCGAACGCTCTTCTCGGTTTTGCTATTTTGAGCCAGCGGAATCTGGAGCCGTTCTGGGTTATTGTAACCTGAAGTACAAGATGATGGTTACGATGTACCTTGGAGCAGAAGCCAGATGGCAACCAAATTACAGGGATTAGAACATCCCAACTGTTGCCAGCAGAATTTATTTATTTTTTCCTCCAACAGGAAAGTGTCTGTGCTGATGCAGTGGGAGAATCTCGTCGGGTAGGGGAGGAGAGGCTGGAGAAAGTGCTCAAACCCAACCACTACAATGGAAAGGGACTGTTGACTAATACAGGCCATATGGCAGTAGCATGTTGTCCTTAAAAGTTCTTTTATAATTTTCTGTGTTTTTTTTTTTTTTTTGTTGTTTGTTTGTTTGTTTTGTTCTGTTCCCTCTTGGTGTCTATTTCCTGCTGTAGCCTTTTGGGTATGTTAAAAATAGGTTAGCCTTTTCAGGCAGGCAGTCCATGAAAAATAGGCACTGCTTTCATGGTGATGGATGTAGACACTTAAGATGACACTTGAAAGAAGCTGCAGTCTAAAGCAAGGAAAGGAAATAAACATTTGACTAATTTATGGGTTCCTGTTTAACGAAGGGCACGGTAGATGCTGATTGATACTGTGTTATTCAGGACCGCGTTTCGCTGTAAGAAATATTGAAGCGCTTCTTGCCTGGGCTTCCTCTGCACATACTGGCAATATCCACGCTGTGCATCTTCGTCTGGTTTGGGCTTTCTTTGGACAGCAAGATACATCTTCCACTGGGGAAAGTAAAATGGCAACAGAAACGCTTCTAGAGCAAGATATTAAAGTAATGAGCTGTGGATGCTGATTGCCAACGTAGCTGAGAAAAAATCCTGTTTAAAGAGAGGAGTCTGTAAAAAGACGTGATTTCTGAACAGGCGGTTAAGATTCTTTCAACAAGCTAAGATAAGTAAAAAATTGACGTGGTGTAGCAGAGAATGACCTGCGTGTTAAAGCAGGACGGGCTTTGTCTGACTTTGTCCCTGCTCGTCTTCAGCCCGGTGGCTTCTTTCAGTTGTGCCCATAATACAGCCAGCTTCACTGGGATTTAATTGATGCTTTCAAATGCAAAAAAGAGCCAGGACAGGTATGGCAGGCAGCGTTTGAGCTTGGGGTTAGAGGATATTATTCGGGCTGTACCAAAGCTTGCACAGCATTTCATCAACTCTATTACACCGGTAAGAAAATTCCCCGCTGCCTTGCACTGCCCTACTCGTCACACCTCTGTAGGAGTAGGGGTTTAATTTACCTTGAGATATTATCTGAAGTTCTGGGTATTTCTGTGGTACTCTGGCTTAAGTTGTGTTAAAATCCTTGATTAAAAATGAATATAGACCCCATGTTTGACAAAATTGTAGGGATGGAAAGGCAGCTTATTCACAAATGCTGAAGTCAAGTGCCTTAACAGAGTTTGTCCAAAATGCGTGCACACATCCTCACCCAGTGCTTCTGAACCTTCTTCTCCTCTTTTATAGAGCCCTTTCCATGGGTTTATCCTTTACTCAACTTCTGCCCCAAATGCTGAGGCTACAGCGCAGCCTCCCTTCTCTCTGCGTTTCCTTCCCTCGTGATGCCTGACATGTTTCTTTACCAGCCTTTACTTTGTTCATTCCTTTGTTGGAAGCCGAGCTTTTAAGATGAAAGAATTGTTTATTCTTTTGCAAAGTGGAGCCGGTCGAGGTCGCGGCTGGGAGCTCAGCACAGCCCCACGTTCCATCCCCCGGGAGCTGCACAGCCCAAAAGGAGCACAGCCACGTGCCTCTGCCTCGTCCTCTGCCTGGGGACCGCTGGCTGCTGAGGCTCGTAAAATAAATAGTAACGCGAGGGTTTTGGAGTGGCTCAGCAGACAGCATCGGGAATTAATGAGGATCTGGCGCATAGCTTGCAATTAGTCAATGACAGTTTTAAATAATTCATAACCCTTTTAGACGATCCAGCAAGGAAAATGTTGATGCTGCTTTCTTCTTTCACAGCAAACGCGTTGGCTTGAAGGTGCGGTTTGAAGCAGGTATTTGCAGGGCAGCAGCTTAAAAGAATGTGCACGGCAGCGCTGAGAGCCGCTAACCCTGCCCCACGACGCAGCTCAGCACAGTCAGACAAAATATCTGGGTCTTCTCCTGGCATGTGGCCTTGATTTGGGTGGCTGATGGCACAAGGAGCGTATTCTCAGCACTGATGTCCCAAGGAACCTGGCGCTGAGTGTTTCGCGTATGGCAAGAGGCTTACCAACAGCCCTGCCTTCGGTGAGCCCCGCGATCGCGGAGCCTGGGCGCGATAAAGGTCTTGCCAGGCTGCCAGGAGAAGGCGTTTGCTCCTCTGTGGTCAGCGATCAGTGGTGTTGGTAGGTCTGCGGGAAGGTTGGACATTGGCAGATGAGTGGGTGTGTCTCTTCTCCGGCTTTTGTTGAGCCTGTTTTAGGACTGCAGATACCTGGTGACAACCAAGTATATTCATGTCCAACCTTCCGGATGCCCTTTGTCTGCTTGGGGTGTGGCAGTTGAAGGTGTAGCCGTCACACAGCCTCAAGCCCATTCTCACCTGCGGAAAGAAATCAAGATTTGAATCTGTCTCCGCCACGGACAGCAGGAGCCTATTGGATCCCACAGCTTGCAGATGTACGCAGTCTTGTCTTTGCGTTACCCCGGGACCATTTGGTACCTGTCAGACATCTGGTTTCAGAAGAAACTATCATGTATTTGCACTCTCTAGCACAACACACCGCATGCACACGCACAAGTGAGGTAAAGCTGTAGCTTACCAAGCACCAGTCTCAGCTCGATGCTTTCCACATGGAGTCTCGGTTATTATTTTTATTTCATTTTCTACATGTAGTGTCGGTGGCATAACACAAAAGAAAATCTCTCCCATCAGAGGCAATGCTGAAACATGTCGTTTACATCAGCTGGCCCCCTTCACCTGCTGGTCCTGGCCCCATGCAGTGGGCCATTACCCATCACCGTGCCGTTACCCATACACCGTGCCGTTACCCATACACCGTGCCGTTACCCATACACCGTGCCGTTACCCATACACCATGCCGTTACCCATACACCGTGCCGTTACCCATCATCATGCCATTACCCATCACCGTGCCGTTACCCATACACTGTGCCGTTACCCATACATCATGCCATTGCCCCTGCATCGTGCCATTACCCATACATCATGCCATTGCCCCTGCATCGTGCCACCCCCTGGCATTGAGCCCCCCAGCCCAGAGCTGGGGCAGAGACGCGGGGCCCCGCCAGCTGCAGCCACCCGCTGGCTCTTCCCCTCCCAGCACCAGCAGCTCCCTTCTCCAGCACCCTCCGTCCCAGCGCGTCCCCGCTGTGCTCATGTGGCAGCCCCCAGAGAGGGGGGCAAACCGGAGCTCCCGCCGCTGCCAAGCCATCTCCACCCTAACACAAAAAATCTCCACGTCTCCTCGCTGACGTAACCTTAAAGCATGCTCGTTGCTTGCAAGTGGGAATAAAAACACGGCTCCTGCCTGCGGTATTAAAACAAAATGCAAACACTTCACAACTTATCCACAAGCTGTTTTCCATATGGGGGTGGGTCTCAGGAGCGGGTGGGATGGGAGCGGGGGCGAGGTGTCGGGATGCTGGGGCAGAGGCTGCAGGGTGCGAAGGCACTCGCAGGATGGGCAGCAGGTCCTCTGCTGCTGAGACAGGGGAGGAGGAAGGCGAGGGATGGCCTCGGGGGATTCTCGAGGCAGCGGGCGCCTGGGTCATTCATAGCGAGCAGAGCAGAGCGTTGCACGGCGTGGGGGAGGATCTCACATCGGAGCATGAGGCTTGACGCAGAGCCCCCAGTTGGTCCAAACCCAAGTGTTTGTATTTACAGCGAGAGCTTCGGGGTGGCAGCACAGCTCCCACCTCTCCCCGTGTGGATACAACACCCCGCTGCTGTACCACGACACGCACGTTTCAATGAGTTCAGCCTTTGGAGCTCGTTTCTCACTACAGAGCCGGGGGTGGGAGCGCTCTGCACCACGGAGTGCCTTCGGGACAGCCCGGGGGCTCTGCGGGGCTTTGAACCCTTCTGAGCTGCTGGGGGAACGCCCGACCTCAGCAGATGCTGAACGATGCATGGGCTTTTCTTAAGTAGCTGGGGGCTCCAAGACTTCAAAGAAACCCAACGGCCCCAACTGGAAGCAGCTCGTGTAAGTGATGGGAGCGGGACTGTGCCAAGAGACAGCTCTCAGCAAAGCGAGTCCTTTACTTCAGTCCTTCTGCAGCTCTGCTCAGGGACTCCCCCTCCGCAGCTCCGCGGGGTTTGGTTTAAAACAGGCTGTGAGGACATCCAGAAGTTGTACGGCGGGCCAGTTTATCTCAGAACAAACTGAATTCAGCTTCCTGAACCACAGCTCAGATTTTCCACAGCTCTCTGTGCTGGCTTAAATCTCTGCATCGTACCAAAAGCAGCGTGGCTGGGAGGTGCTCAGGGCCCGCACCCGGCTCTGGGGCTGAACTCGTGTCCTGCTCTTGCAGCTCCGGCCCCTTCAGTCAGCCCTGACTTGAAGGAATCGTGTCGCAAATAAACATTTGCAGGTGAAGTTACTTGGTGGGCAGTCCTGACTCCCACTGCTGTTCGGGGGCTGTGGGGCGGAGTGGGAATTCGGGAGTGGGAGCTCAAATTCCTCATCCCAGCAGGTGCCGGTCCCCAGGATGAGGACGAGGATGAGGACAGGAGCCACATCAGTCACACTGTGACACCAGCCCCTCCCTGGGCAGCAATCTCCTGCTGTCTTTGTGGCCACTTTCTGAAAGTTTCTCATTAAGAAATCATCTCGGCAGTAAAGAAATGAAAATAAGCTGCTGCTGTGAAGAAGCAGCAGCTGTCCCTGCCAGCACAAAGCTTCCAGCAGTTTGTTCCTTCAGATTTCTGTGTACCACCTCCCGGTTACAGGTCTTCTAGGCAGAACGAGCCGTGTGAGTTAATCTTGCTAAGACCAGGTTTGCACCAGATCTGCGTGTGGTTGTTACTCCCTGTAGGTGTGCGTTCCCTAGATAGCTTGTGCCAAATGGAAGGAGCGGCAGATACCTTCTCCCTCCACCCCCAAATGTTCCTGAAGAGGTTCTGAGGCTGCTTTGGGTTTGGTTTTACATTTTATTATAACCCAAAGGTGGAATAAATCCAAAACCGAGAGTTGAGCATTTCAGTGGCAGGAAGCACACAGAAACCCCGCGAATCCCTGAAGTCTTCAGGGGAGGGGAAATCATCTTCCAGGTAAGTTACTTTTGTGACGAGTGAGGCTGAGCTGTCTGCTGTGAACAGCTTCACGTTTCTGATGCACGCCAGCAGCACAGACCAGGCTGCTGGCCAGCCGTGCCCGTCGGAGCATCCTTGGCATCCCTCAACCCTTGGAGAGCGAGGCTGGAAGGGCAAAGGCAGGGGGACAGAGCAAATGTGCTGGTCCCCCTGGCTAAGACAAGAAAGGCTTACTTCTGGTCTTCTGTTTTTTTTCCCTGTGCACACCATGAAGAAAAGCTCACAGCTTATTTCTGTGGTGGCAGAAGGACGTGGTGCCGGGCCGCAGTACGTGGCACCCAACACGGGGGCCTCTTAGGTTAGAAGTCGGGGGGGGGGACCGGCAAGATGGAAATGGAGCTTTTAACTCTGACTTGTGAAATTATTTTCCGAGGATTCAACACTAACATTTCTGTGCTTTCTGTGAAATATCAACGACATGCAGCTTTTTCCGGGCTCAGTACTTTATCGCACTGTAATTTGGGATATATATAAGGCTACCAGGCATAAAAGAAAGCAGCGCAGGTGGGGCTTGAGGGGTGAGGCCTCTCTGTAGCTTAGCCCTAAGTCTGCTCTGCAGGGGGACCTGAGCAAACGGCCTTGGTGTCCGGGTGCCCCGAGGCCACACAGGCAGGAACACCTTGTAAATTGTGTTTTCTGGAGGGGAACCAGGTCTTGGATTAAAGGAGAAGATGTGCAAATGTGAAAACTCTAGAAATGATCAAAAAGGCAGAGGTTTCCTGACCTCCGTCCTAATTGGGAGACAAGGGATCGTTACTGTCACTGCCTTTCCCTCTGGTTTTTTGCTCCTTTGTAATTGATGCTGTGTACAAGAGGTGGCAGCTCCTGCCTTGCTGGTGTGGCAGTACCTGCGGAGGGATGTGGCGCATCTTCTGTTAGGAGTCTGGGTTTGCTGATGTAACGAAGGCGGCGTGGGATTTTGTAACCTTCGTGATGAGAAGCCCTTGGGAAGCTATCGGGAAAAGGTGCTAATACGGAGATGAACGTGAAGTCACAGCTCTCCATCTCACGTATGTTTTACATTTCAGCAAATTGCCATATACTTTATTTCTTGACGTGATCTGATTCCAGTTTTAGAGGCTGAGAGATGTGTTTCAGCCTGGCACGGGCAGAAAAACATGAAGAAAAGGGGAGCTAGAGTAAGCAGACCTGCCGACTCAAGGGCAGCTGTCTCTGGCTGGCTTGATTTTCAGGAGGCTCTGGGAGCCTACAGCATCTCTAGAAACAAATGACAGTGTTAATTTCATCAAGGGAACAAACTCCAGAAGATGGAAAGTTGTTAGGCTAAAGCAAAACAGAGCAGAATGGGTTTTTTTTGGTACTTTCTGCATCTTTTAAATAGAGAGGAAAGGGTTCAATATGCAGTGAAGCCAGCTGTAGCCCTCTTCTGTTGCCTTCATAGGAATTAATTAACCCACAAATGCTTCTGATTTTCCTTTGATTGCCAGGGGATTGCACTTGAATTTCTCCTCCCTCCCCCTCTTAGATGCTGAGGAGCTTTTCAAAAGATGAGCTTGCACACCAACAGGGGGAAATGAACGCAGCCAGCTTCTGTGTTTGTGGTGGGAGCACTGCACGGCGTGCGCGGCCGGTCGGGGGCAGGCATTTCCTGCACCCCCTGTGAACTTCAAGGTGCCTGTAACACTGCTTAGGGTTTGCTTTTGCATCTCCCACGTGAAGCAAAATGCACTTAGGTGTATCTAAACCGGGATAATGCATAGCCCAGTTCCACCAGGCTCCTGCCCTGATACAAATCTTCCCTGCCTGGGATGTGACAGGCAGGTCTGCTGGGGCAGAGCTCGATGGGGCTGCTGTAGGAGTAGGTGGAAGGCTTTTTCTGTATTAAGAGGTGCCATAAGCAAATATTCGAAGCTGTATTTCTATTCAGATTGAAATGTGCCGCTTTAATTTTGCCAGTTCCCAGTGCTGCGGATGGTGAAGCCTGCCAGCAGAGCTCTAAAATCAGACTGCGTTTTTAAAACATTTTCTCCGTAAGGAGATGGAGTTAAACTGGGGATTTTCCTTGTGAAAAGATAAATGTTCTAATTGTCATCCAGGAAAATTCTGGTTTTATTGACAGATGGGGGAAGAGGTGAGATAACTTTGCTTAGGTTGATTGAACGTTTGTAAGATTTTTGTGCTCGTATTGAACACGTTGGGCATGCAGTTCTGTGTCACAAGGGGACGGGGACAGCTGCCTTGCAGAGCTTTCTGCCCTGTGGCAGGGCCTTTAATTATGGTGACCTTCAACAAGAAATTTCATTGCTCCAGCTCCGCTTTCCCCAGTTGTAAACTACTTTCTCCTGTAAAATTCCCTGAACTCTGATGGAAAATGCTGGGAAAGAGCCAATACTTTTAACAGCAAACCTGTGGGCAATAAACAAGCTTGTATTCTTTTCACCTTTTGCAATGAAAAGATTCCTAAGGAAGATTAAATAGTGCTTTCAGATCTATGGTTTTCCTCCGGTAGCACGAACGCTTACATTCCCTCCCTGTGTTTTCTTTACAGTACGCTTTGCACCTTACCGACCTCCGGACATCTCTCTGAAACCGCTGCTCTTTGAGGTTCCCAGCATCACCACCGAGTCTGTCTTCGTTGGCCGCGACTGGGTGTTCCACGAGATAGATGCTCAGCTGCAGAGCTCCAACGCCAGCGTTAACCGAGGAGTGGTGATCGTTGGCAACATCGGCTTTGGAAAGACTGCCATCATCTCCAGGCTGGTTGCGCTCAGCTGCCACGGCACTCGGATGAGACAGATCGCTTCGGATAGCCCGCACGCCTCCCCAAAACGTAAGTTGAACAGCATGCACGTCTTCCAAACTCAGAGACCTTTTCCATCAACTTCTCTAATGTTTTTACTGCAATGATCCCTTTCTTGTTCAGACCCAAGAACTCAGTTAAACCTTTGTTGCCAAGCAAGGGAAGCACCTGCCAGCATTATTTATGCTACTTGTGCTCCAAATCTACGTTTTGAGGAGTCAGAATAGTCTGTCTCTGCTTTCCCTGGCTTAGAAACATCACAGATTGTCTCTGATCAGAAAGGCTCCAGTTTCAATTGCTCGAATTATTTTATTAGGAATCCCTCCTGCTGCATTCTCCTTCCCATACAGTTGCTTTATCTCCGTTTGTCATGGTTTGAATGTTCAGGGTAGGTCACAAGCCCGTGTGGGCTTGGCAGCCAGGCTTGCTCTGCCTCCTGTGGGTCCCATCCAATTCACATCACTCTGGCCTGACATGTTTGCAGGTGGGGATGACAACATTTTAAAATCACTCTGCTCCCAGTAAGTGAATAAGACAGGACTAAAAATACCAAGTTAGATACCTAAAGGTGTCTTCAAGGATCTAGGTCACCGTATCTCAGAGAAACTGTAGTTGAATCTGTTTACTGGAATCCAGTGCTCGTAGCCATGTAGAAATATCTGAAGTGTCACCGAATGTTGGCATGTTGAGTAGTGTCACTTGTCAGAGCTAAATGAACAATGTGTAGTGAAAGGCAGGGCTTGTTTCTATATTTTAACTGTAACTCTGCAGTGCACCAACTGCGTGTCTCCCCAGCCTGCTTAGAGGGATTGTGGAGATTAGCAGTCTGCTGTACTTAACTGTTTCCAAACTGAAGGCTTGGATATTGAGAAAGCTCCCTGTACCTTTCATGCACAGAAGAAAAAGATCCTTAGTCACCTGCGACTTAGTTCACGCTCTGGGATGTCCATGAAGTTGAAAGTGGAACGATTCCTCGGTGTTGGTTACTGGGGCAGAGAGTTAGAATCAGTCAACAGATCTGACTTTATTTCCTAAAGACTTGAAAAGTCCTTGTCTAGCTATAGAAGATAGTAACTCTTCTACTAATTTCACATGCTGGAAAAGTCTACAATGCTTACTTAAATCTATGTTTAATAATAAATGCTAATTAGGTGACCCAACTATTCTACAGCAGTTGTGTCATCAGCATTAGCAAACTGGAATAAATACAGCCTCAAACTTTTTATTCCTGGCTCAGAAAAAAAAACAACCCAGGTGAAAACCAACAATGTGCATCATTGCTAGTACAGTCAGGATTTAATTATGTAGCAGTAGTCATCCTCCTCTGCTGTTTACCATTAAGTGGGTCATTGTTTCTGTTACAATTGCAAGTCAATCTCAAGAATGCATTGCAGCAGTCTGTCCAGGACAACCCCCTGCTAGTAGAGTCTGTTGCTTTTAAAGCATTCCTACAATGAAGAAATCTGTAATTAGGCATCATCAGGTACTGCATGTCTTGATGTCATGCAGTAATATTCTGCTTGAGTACCTACGGGTGTAAAAATGAGAGGTTTGAAAATCTGAACCACAGAGGTCAGGTGAACGGGCTGCTGTACTGGTAAAGCTGTTTTCTGCTTTGCCAGGCAAAAGAAATGCAATAGCAACGCAGTTAAATTTGACAGAGATGATTCCAGTATAATTCATTAGTTGCTTGCAAGCCTGTTCCAGATCCTGGTGCTCCTCCTGCTTCTCTCTCTCTGATAGTGTTAATGGGCTCCAGATAGATATGTTAGCTGTGGCTCTCCATTTTTATATGTTATAAAACGGGCACATAACTCAGAAAAATTGTCTGTCTCCACTGAAGAAGGACTGAACTAAATTAACGAGCAATGGGTCATAACGAAGGAAGATCTATTGGCAGATCTTTAGTGCAGAGCCCAGAGAGCACTGCACTAAAATACACCAAACTTGAAGACAGAGCGTGCTTTCAGGAACGCACAATTCACTCAATTATTGTGATTACTTTAAATCGATGGAATTACTGTGGAGAAGACGGATAAGACAAGCTTAAAGCTTTATCTTTGCAGTCCTTCCCATGCTGCTTCCAAAAGGAAGTTCTTCAGGAGCCTCTGTTCAGGCTGGCTGCTGTCACGTTGTCCCACAGCCTCAAGTCCTGAGCAGAATATATGTGGGCAGTGCAACTGCCACGAACGATCTGCTAGAAAATGCCAGCTGTGTGTAGGTAATAATAACGTGAGCTGTGCTTGTCCCATAGCCATTCATAACCTCTTTCCTCGGGACAGATGTGGATGCAAACAGAGAGCTGCCCTTAACCCAGCCGCCGTCTGCTCACTCTTCGATCGCCAGCGGGAGCTGCCCCGGGACTCCCGAAATGCGCCGGCGCCAGGAAGAGGCCATGCGGAGACTCGCTTCACAGGTACGGAAACATTCGGGATTTTTTTAGGCCTTGGAAACCTGTCGGTTTTAATGCACGCTCTTGGAAGGCCTTCTGTCTTACATCGCTTTGTGCACTGGAAAATGTGTGCGTTCAAAAGCTTACTGAGAGAGTACAGAGGATAGATTTCTGGAACAAGTTTTATTACCCTAGGAAAGTTATTGCTGTAAAATGAAATTCCCATTATATCAGATACATGTGCTTTTAACTCCGAGAGTTTGTCTTTTCCAGCCATCATACTTTATCATTCTACCAGTGGAAGTGTTACGAGATGACACAGCTACCAGAATAATTGTTGTTTTCCTTCAGCAGTGAAAAGAAAATTGCCAAGTGACCGGTGTTTCGGTTTGAAAGGAGCAGGTAGCATACAGCAGGTGAAGGAGCAGGCTGTGGGCACTGCTGCCGGGCGGTGCACTTAGATGTTTTCTGGGGAAAGTCTGCAAAACAGATCACAGCCTTTTGAGCAAGCCGCGGATCGTTTGCTGTTACAAGAGTGGATTGTGTATAGCAGTATTGCTTACTGTTGGTAAGCTTTCCAGCTTGAGCTTCATTGTATTACTGAGATTCAGTCCTGCTTTTGTGATAGTGGGAAGGTGCCATTATATTGCTTTGAAATCCGAGGAGCTTGCTCTTCCTACGCATTTTGAGAGGATGTGAGCAGTTTATGCTTTCCTGTTGCCTGCTCCTACTATGGAGAGGAAAATATCTAGCAATGTCTTTGTTCTAAATTACTGCCAGGACGTGTTTTGCTTGGCTTTTTGTACCAGATACTGTCTTGTCCTATCTGCTTTCTGCTGCACCCAGATGGCAAAGCAGAGAGCGTGTGATAGCTGTGTAAATAAATATTAAGACTTGATTTTCTTCTCTTCCACATGGAGCTCTTGAAAGGAATGCAGTGGCCAGGCCTGCTTCCATTCAGCACGCATTAGTCATCGTGCTCCTTGTAAATCTTCAGCATTACAGACTACCAGAAAGGCCAGTAAGCGTGCTATCTCTGCTTAAAATGCCTCATCTATCTCGACTTTCTTCCCCTGAGTGCTTCAGTAATCGTGCTGGATACATAACTGATAAATGGACACAGTTTTAGCTTCAGTTTCCTCCTGAAAAAGGTAAGGGATACGGCTTTTTCGAGCAGCGTGTCACATCCAGCGCACAGATGATGCACTGAAGCTTTTTTGTATCTCTGGTTGCTGAACCAGTAAGAGAATAAGAAATAATCTTCATGGCCAAAAAGTAAGGTAAAAATGGGTTGTTATACCTACAATACCTGTAATGCCTTGGCTGCACACCCCTTTAGGAAAGGCTTCTAAAGCCCCATTCATCCCATAGCCAAAAGTTTTTGTGAATCCAATCCCGTGCTTTGCTGTCAGAGCGTAACAAACGAGTTAGGAAGATGAACTACCTCTTGTGTGAGCAGCACAGTTACAGATTTTTGGTGGGATTGTTGATCTCCCAATAAATCTCGACTGCCATAAATGCAGACAGATTCCAGAAGTAGCTGTCACTGGCTTCCAAACATGAGGCCTTCCCGAAAAGATCGATGCCAAGGCTGATGAGTTGACCTTCGTGTTCTTGGAATCGCTTCTTTTACTCAAGTAGCTGACACAGCATGCAAAACTTCTAAAAAGCTTCACAGTGTTTAGCAAACAGTTACGGGATGAGTCAGAGCAGCAGCGGTAGGGCTTGATTCAGCACTCGGAGACCTTGGGTCTATTCCCAGCTTTGCCGTTAGCCTTGCTGGGCTCCTTGGAGATCCGCATCTCAGCCGCCTGCCTGCTTCCCTCCCTATTAATAGCAGAGTGATCTGTGCAGCTAATGGTCCTTGGGTGTCTGACGCTGGAAGGCTACGTAACGGGATGGTGGTTGGTGTTCTCAGTTCTAAAAAGCAGTCGTCTTCCAGGTATGTCCTTAATGAAGCCGTGCACTGAAATTAAGCACGTGCTTAAATCCTGATTCAGAGCATCATCTCCTATCGCAAAGGGAGCTTTTACTGGAAGCGTAGGAGCTTTTTGGTTTGGTTGGTGTGTTTTTTTCTGCTCCATGTTCCTGCTGATGGTACTTGATCAAAAGCAAACAATTTGGTTTTATTGCATCAGACCCTCTTCCAGTACGGCATGTTACGAACAGCAAGCTTGATGGATTATCCAGCCTGAGGAAGGGAAATAAAGGCAAATAAAATGGGTTAGGATGTTTGTCAAATTGATAGCTGGAAGTCGTGTGCCTAGTGCACTCTTAGTAACCTCCTGAGTAGCACAACTCAGCATCGCCGCTGATGAATACTTGCTGTCAACAGCAGATAAATTGATTTGCTTAGAAAGAGCCGTGCCGTATGATGTCCTCCTAGATAAAACAAACACTGACTGTTCCAACCCAGCTCTCGTTTTTGAAGTCTCTGAGTGACACTGGGAGCAAAAGGATTACTGACCTGGCAACGTAATTGAAAATCCATTAAAATAACAGTTGGGAGCTCTTTGTGCTGCATCGGATCGCCTCATTCCGAAACTCAATCACATGTCTGTAACTCGCTTTTGAGAAATCAGGGAAATTTGTTGTTCGTTTGAGGCTTTGAAGGTGTTCAAATCTTAAAAAGAGCTACTACACTGAGTGGTCTTGGTAGACAACAGTGAAGCTAGTCGGAAGCTGCCTAATGTGAGTGCCTGATGCCACACGCTGCAGCAGGCCTTGGGGGGACAGTGTCAGAAAACCCTCACACGGGTAAACTAAAGGTTGCCCAAAGTCTAAACTAAAAAAGACGAAGGAATATCCTTTGCAGAAGAAAGGGAGAGAAGACCGTATTCCTGTATCATTAGCTGTGGAATAAAAAAACAATTCCTAATGTCCTTGAAGTTCTTGTTCAACTGGGTACAGAAAAAAAGAGCCCAAAGAAATGACAGAAAGACTGCTCCTTGGGTTGGTCTGGTTGGAAAAATTGTTCTTGGACGTGTGTGATCTGTAGTTGCATTAAGCTAGAGGCACAAATGAAGGGGGGAAGAAAGCGTTGTCAGTGATGGACAACCACAATTGTCAGGAATATTTTGGGAGATACAAAACGTATGTGAGGAGACGGAAAGCCACGTACAGATACTGCACCCCTGCTTGCACTGAAGGGAGGAGGGTGTTCTCGGGTTGTGCTGTGGTCATTGTGAGACAGAAATGCAGATCGTTATGAAAGTGGATTAATAATACACTAAAAGGCTTAAGTAATTGTTGGCACGGGCTCCAGAATGCTAGTGGGAAGCACGCCGTCCCTCTCACCCACTCCGTTCCTGCTGAAAATGTCACTTACCCCAAACTCAGAAGCTGTGTGTTTATGATGACAGAAATGAAAGGTGAACAGTTGCTTTTCCTCCTCTGGATTACTCAGGGTTGTACTTCTCTGCCTATTTTTCATGCGGTAAGTTCGTTGGGGCAAGGGTTGCTTTTAGCTCTTGTTGTCAGAGATGAGCAAATTGTTAATTTTAAAAGTGAGTGACTGAAGGCTGCCTAGCAGGAGCGCTGCTCAGGCTGTCTTTTCAGCTCCCTTGCCATGCTGGAAAAGAGCATTACTTTATTGTATTCGTGGAGCAGTTTGAAGTTATCTGTGATTTCTAGTTCAGTGTTCATCGGCAAACTATTGGAGAAGAAAAACGCTTAGAAATGAGCCAATTTAGAAAACCTGTATCAAGTGTAATTTTTGTCCTGCAGAAGCTGTACAAGGAAACAATCTGTGTCCAGCTTGCTCAGGAGTTACCTGATGTTATCCTCGCCATGGACCCTAGGAGGACAAAAACATCACAAGGAGAGGACAAAATTCTCTTCCTCGCAGAGCTTGGTGGGCAACCACTGAGGTTTGTGGTGTCTCAGCCCCTCTCTGATGGGAAATGGAGTCTTTTGTCATGTGAAAAATGGTCGTGGTAGGAAAGGTTGGATGCTCCTCAAAGTTTGCAGTGAAGGAAAGAAAACAAGGAGCTTAAACTCGAGGCTGCTCTGTTCGTTTTGTCACTTCTCCTCCTAACAGCCCGTCTTACTAAGATTCTGTAAGCGGCAGCAGGATGATCAGGGCAATTACCACCTTGAAGGATGAGCAGAGGTAATACTGGAAGTACAACGATGCCGTTGTGTAACATCACCCGGGTCTGTTCTGCCTGCCCTCCTCTCCCGGCTCCCAGTGAGAAGTTTGGGTGTGCACAGGGAGATTTTCAAAAGGGAAGGTTCACTCTTGCTGTCGTTCCAGGGTCACATTCAAGGTTGTGGTTGGCATCGTGTTGAGTGCTGTTGTGTAGACAGGGATGAAGAAGTGTGCCAGGAAACTGGAAGCACCAAGTGCTAAATGACTTACCGTCCACTTCCTCGCAAGGAAAATAGGAAGTACATGGCAATATGAATTGCTTCTTAGCAGAGATTTCTGTGAATCAATTTCCTAATTTATGTTTTTTAAAGGTAGCTTAATCCAGCTTTCAGGAACAGAGCTGGCAAAATCCCCTTTTTCCTTTTAACTCGTAGGATTCTCCTGCCTCAGAAGAGGAGGTGAGGCAGTGGAGCTGATAAATGCCCTGGCGGTCGCGGAGAAGCTGGTGGGCTGGTTTGTCAGACCCCAGCTCCCAGCAGAGCCGTCCTTGCTGGGGAAGTTTCCTTTCTGTTTTCCCTCCATCCCCTGTCATCTGTAGGAGTCTGTAGCATGGAGATGCCTGCAGGGAAGAACAAGAGGGATTGTCTTGCCTGATCTGGCAAACTCTCAGAAGTCACGAATAAAGCTTCTCAAATTGCAACACCCATCCTGACACTTGCAAATAAAACATTAGCATTTCTGGCAGAGTGCGTTTGGTTAGCCTTTTGTTTTAATCTGTACGCATGTATTATGGAAATCAGTTTACAGGATTCCTGAATGTATTTCAAGTCAGCCCTCTGACAAAGAGCAGGCTGCCAGTTCTTCGGCAGTGCCAGTGAGTCAAGCTCCAGCTCGGCTCCTTCCCTGCAGGAGGTGCGTGCCAGCTTCCTGGTGAGCTAGCCACGTACAGCTGGGTGCAGAGCTTCATGTCACTGCTAAACTCGTGCTGTTACTTGGTGCTTGTAAACATACTGCCTGGTATCACAGAATGACTGTAAGGTGAAGCTGAAAAAACAAAAGTTGTGAATAAGAACAGCAGGGTTTCTCAAGCTAAATCCCGTACAAAAGCCAGCACTCCACACCTCCGCCACATTGTGCCATGGTTTTTCTTCCTTTTTTCTATTTATTCTTTCACCTGTTGCAATACCCTTTGACTTAACTTCCTCGGAGCAGGGCTGGTGAGCGACATGGCCAAGTCACCACACTGCTGTCCTTGCTGTGCTGCTTTCCTGTCTCCAAATGTTCCCGGATAATGTATAACTTGGGCTGATGCCTCTCAGCTGGAGCCTGACCTTGCTTATCCAGCGCTCGTCCTTCACCTCAGCACAAAGAACCGAGAGGCGTTCCCACCGGTACGGAAAAATCCAGTCACAGACTTGTCCTGGGTGACCTTTGCATCTCAGCGAGGGCCACCAGCACCCCTGGGAGGTGAGAGAGCCCAAGGTGAGATGGGTTCAGCTCAAGGGAAGAAGCCCCAATGGGGTGTCCCCTCTGGGTAGGATCACCTTCGCTGTTTTCCCTGGAGGTATTCTCTGTTATTCACCCAGGATTTTTAATGGATGTGATACACAGCTTAAATAAGCCACTGAACAGCTCTGTTCGTTGGCTTTCTGGCTGCTGTCTGGCTGCTCGTGGTAGCAGCACTTAAACAAATGAGCCTGAAAGCCAGTTCGGCAGCACTAATGGATTATACCCTACACAGAGCAGCTGGTCTGGGAGCTGTGCTTCCATAGCATTAGCTCACTCAGCTGATGCTGAGCACTGCTGCTGACTTCAGAGGCTCTTCCCCCATCCTTCAAGCCACAAGCCAAAGCATCATTGCCATTGCTGCGGGCATATAAAAAGAACAGGAGTCCTCCACCTTATGCAGAGGTGGAAGGCTTCGTTACTTCAGAGCCCTGATGCCCTGCGACACTAATGAGTTTCAGAGGGCATTTCCTGGCAAACTCAGCTGTGTAAAAGTAACGAACGTTCCTGATAAACTGGGTCTCCACATCTGCTCACGGTCATGTGCAATGAATAAAACCCAGCAGTGCTGATTCCCATTCGCATTATTACAACCAGAGCTGTGCCTGGCAGGCGGCCTTCTGGCAGGTGAGAGCATGGCACTGAATATACGTGAAGCTGTTTTGTATGGCTCAAAAAGAGATAAAGGTCACTGGGTGCAGAAATAGGGTTAAAATGCAATGCTGAAGCACTTCAGTAACAGCAGGGAAGCACTGGACAGGCAGAGCGATGCTGCGGGTAAGCGAGGTTCTTCCTTGGAGGCTGGTGGGGCTGAACAGGAGAACGGAGACAGGACGGCCTCCGTGTCCAACAGAAGGAAGCTGAGACATGTCACACCAGAGGCATGATGTCAGAGGAACGCCTCTTACATGGAGGATATTATTTTTCACAAATAGTGCCAGAGAACTGCTTAAAATTGGCCTGTCCTATTAAGCAAAAATAACTCATTTCCCTTGAGCCTTCTGCAGCCCCTTTTTCCTTTGATATGCGCGCTGTCCTGCCGGTCTTGCTCCTGTTCCTGGCTGTTATCCCCTGACCCCGGGGCCTGTCACATATTTCCCACCTCTGTCCCTCCCAAGCTCAGTCTCTTTCCCCCTCTGCACTTTCCAGGTGATGCTCCACAATCCCTCACGTGCCTCGTTTCCCCGCTCTGTGCCCTTTCCTCCCTCTCCCTCCTGCTGCTTCCACGCGGCTCTCCCCCTCCTGCTCCTCGGGTGTCCTCTGCTGTGCCGGGAGGAGCCGCTCTGCTTTTAGCACACACGTGTCGCCCTTTTTCTTCCAGCAGCTGCTGTCGTAGATCTGACCTATGTGAGGAAATCTCCCTTTTTTTCCCCTGATTGCACGGAATTCTTCCTTCCTTTCTCAGCCAAAGCCAGATCCCTTTCGAATCAGGCAGATAAAGGCCTGTGTGGGACCAGCCAGCCGCAGCGGGGGGCTTAGCCTGGAGGTGCAAGAGGCAGTCTGCGGGGGGACAGACGGCCCTGCTGGCAAGGCCGGCATCCCAGAAAGCGTGGATGGGGCCGTGACACAGGACGGAAGGGCAGAAGAGGAGGCAGCATGAACGGTGCTGGTTATGTGAGGCTGGATAAAGAGAGACGTGGGGAGTGGTTGTGGTGGTAAGGAGGCAGCAGGATGGCTGGTGGCGGAAAGCTTGGGAGAAGAGGTTCCTGGAGTCCTGCTGGACTTACCACCTAAAGAATATATGAACAATTTCTTTCACAATTGTGCTTCAGCACTCAGGAAGACGAGCCACTGTCATTTATAGGGAGGGTTCAGCGCTCCCTGACACCACTTCAGGAGGTGACGGGGCCATGCATGCACCGAGCGCTGGCCGCAGGCCCTGAGGGGCAGCGCGTGGCTGTCTGTGGCTGGTATTGCTCAAGCCTCGTAACACATAATTAATATTAAAAAAAAATAAGTTGTCACAGAGCTCATGATAACTGTTTATTTGGTATGCAGCCAGCCAGCTAGACTTTCCAAATTCTGTTAGGAACATGGCCTTGCAGACCGAGTCCTTCATTTTTCCTACGAGGTGCACGAGAGAAGCCGTTGTTGTGTGGGGCAGAAGCAGATTTGCGTTCAAAAGAGAAGAATCTCTGTCCTCAGAACCCACGTTTGGCGAGGAGTCACTTGCAAGCGATTTCTCCTTGCCAGCTTCCAAGTGCTTTTTACACGTTTGCACGTCGGGAAGGAGCACGAGGAGCGCTGGCTGTGCGGCGCCGCTGGCACACGAGGCTGCCTGCTTGCGTGACCCCGTGCTCCAGCATGTGGGATCAGTTGAGGTAAAACACACATGATCCAAGTGTGAATTATTTCTGAAGCTCTCTTGCAAGCAAGAGAGGAAATTATACAAGTTTGTAACTTTTGGCATTTGATATTTAATAGAAACAGCAAAAAGCCTTGGGTTCGCAGTGCGGAGTCATTCAGCTTGCTGAAATTGCATTCTCAGCCCTTAACAGAAATGGCATAAACGTGTACGTTGAACAGTTCTCTTTATTTAGCTGTTATTTTCCCCATCCCTTGTAGTAATCCACGCCTTTTGCGTTAGGATCGCTTGTAGGCATTGTGTACTCCGTGTTTGAGAAGATGATTTAAATTTAATAGCTTTCCAGAGCAAGGAACTTCTCAGCTTTCAGCTTTGTAAACATCATTTAACAAACACGAGAGCCGAAATAAAGGTTTAAAAGTATGGGAAGGCCAATCTAGTGTTTATGGTGTTTTGTGCTATGTGATGACAAAGTTCAAATTGAAAATATGATTGGAAAAATTACGCCGTAAATTGTATCAGACAAAAAGAACGCTGACTGGTGACACCAGCCAGGCATGCCCGTATCTTTGGAAGAGCCGGCTGTCCCCTGGCGATTTCCTTTATTGTAACACTTCCTAGATAAAATTAAATGTTTAGCTCAAGGATTTAGTTTATGATGAGAGCTGGTTGGAACTTTCTCAGCAATAGAGCAAAGCTTTTTAAAGCAAAGAAATTCAACTTCTGGAAAATGAAGCTTTTACTGAGAGCATGCCTTGTTCGATGCGATGTTCATTTCTAGCCTGAACAAGTTCTTATTTTTCATGTCTTGGATGTACTTCTGGGCTTGTCCAGGTGAGCGAGAGGAGGAGGGACTAATAACACCCCGAATTACGGTGAGGCTGAGGAGTGTTCATTTCAGATGTAGAGCAAGGTCTGGACATGACCTCCCATGCCTTAGCAGAGCATCCCAAGCAGTGAGATGGTGCTAAAAGGCGTTCACCTGCTATGGGGAGAAAGAGCAGGGGTTGAACCTGGCTGGGGACAAGCCCCTTGCACAGCAACCCCTCAATTGTCCTGAAGTCTCCTCCTTTCATTTTCCATGTGAAACCTGGCCTCGTTCCCAAAGGCGGAGCAAGGAAACGATTTGAGACCTTTGAAAGTTTTATAGGATGAGAAAACCGTTTCCCACCCAACTCTGGTTATATAAGCAAAGAGCTTGCTTTCTAACACCAGATTCAGCGCTAGCTTTTGGCAGCCTCTTATTGATTTGAAAATTGAGAAAATGTCATGGAGAATAAATAACATCAAGATGAAATTCTGGCACAATTGCATTTGTGAGAACATGGTAGTGCCCTTCCTTTGGTTGCCTTTCCAAAATCTTCCTTGCTTACTGGTTTGTCTTCAGATCCATCTATGAAGCACTACATCAACCATACTGTTCAGGCTTTGCCACTATGTGAATAAATCCAGCCCAAGTATCAAAAACGTATGTGAAGGGGCTTCTACGAGCTGAGATGTAGCTGCACGTATATTCCAGAAGAAGGAAGCGTGTCCCCATAAGTAGCAGTGACTGTTTTCTGGGGGGGTACTGGCTGCGTCCCCTTTTCCATGACTTGGCTCTTAGGTTCCTGGAAGAAGTCCGTAAGCCTCTCCCAAAGAGGAGGCCTTATTTTTGTGCCTCTCTATGCAGTGTGTTGGAAGTAAGAGCTCTGCACATGTAGCGGCTTGGTTTCTGTTACCAGGAACGTGATACATCAAAGCAGGGCTGCTCAGGACCTCGGTGCTGTGGGATCCCCAAGTTCTAATCCCCAGATAAATGATACTGCTGAAAAGAAATCACTGCCTTTATTATGACTTTACCTGGTGCTGTTCTCTAAGGGGATACGTTATATTTTAACTGGCTGGTAGCAAAAATTATGTTAGGAATTTGGAGACATCCATTAAAGCTTAAGCACATGTTTTAGGACTCGATGCTCCAAATAAGTAGCCTAGCTTTATCATCGCTGTATGCATCACACCTCATTTTCACTGCAGAAGGAAATTATTTCATTATATCCCATTGGTAATTTCATATATTTATATTAAAAATGAAAAGCCAGTGCTGAGCCAGCAATGTTGGAGGACCCCCCAGCCTTATGTTTTGCTTTCTCAGTGCCATCCTTTGCAGCTACGTGGTCCGGAGACCAAGGGATGCAGCCAGCAGCCCTGCACATTGCAGAGCTCACACAGCGTCCAGAGATACCCAGCCATATCAGATATCAGATACAGATATCAGATACAGATATCAGATACAGATATCAGATACAGAGAGGCCACACAAATCATGTTCTGAACTTCCTGAGTTCAGAAATGTGTTTTATTTTGCAGTATTAGCGTGCTGTGCTGCAGCAATGGACAGCACAGGCTTCTTTTCCAGGGCAGTGGTGGCAAACTGCCCCTGCCTGCTTTGCTCTGATATTTTTGGATGCTATCAGTGGCACTTGAAAAGGCAGTGAATGGCAGCAGCACTGGAGAAAAGCTTTTTGTTTTTGACCTGGCCAACACTGCACCAAATGGGCAGGCTGGCACCGAGGATGCTGCTCCCTGCGAGGGACGGGGAGAGCTGCTCAGCGGGGGGGACTGGAGCAGTCTGCTGAGGGCTCTGCAAGCCAAGAGAGGTCTGGGGGCCTTTTCTTATTTCGATAAAGAAACCAAGAGAATTGTCAGATCAGACTGCGAAGACAGCACTGGTTTTTGCAGATTTGAAAAGGTGGGCAGAATTCAGTGGGTGCTGGCAGACTTGGGAAAAGCAGGTGACCTCGGAAAAGAGGAAGGTTTCATTTTTAGTTTTTCTTCTTGATGTGGTTTTCTGAATGAAGAGCTCTACCGCAGCGGATGAGTAATGTATAGTAAGCCTGGCATTCCCTGTTGTTCATGGGAATCTGTCACTCGCAGATGCTACCTTGCTGCAAGGTGCTCTCTTCCCGCTAGTGCCGCTTGTCTGCGTCTACAGAGCTTGACGTCTGCAAGCAGCAACTAAAAAGTAAGTTTAAGAAAACAATCACAAGTTGTTACCGATGCCAAGTCCTTCCACGCAGCTCGGAGCACAATCCTATCGCTCGGTGCCGTGCTTCTGAGATGTCAGCTCCTGTCACTGTCCGTCTCCGTGAGCAGCTACAGCATAATTTCATTTATTCCCCGAGTGGCAGGTCCAGTCACTTTTCAGGATCAGTGCCTGTTTTCACCAGCCGATTCATCTGGATCCTTGTCACGGGTGGTTAACGCTTGGTGCTCTCAAAGACTTCGCCTGCCAGACCACATCAGAGTCGCCGGACACAAAACGCTGCTTTTAACAACTCGTGTCTGACGAAGGCGCGCTCTTGTTCCTTTCCTCTCTGTCAGGTCGTCGCCTATCACTACTGCCAAGCCGACAACGCCTACACCTGCCTGGTGCCCGAGTTCGTGCACAACGTGGCCGCGCTGCTCTGCCGCTCGCCGCAGTTCGTCGCCTACAGGGAGCAGCTCCTGCGAGAGCCCCACCTGCAGAGCATGCTCAGCCTGAGGTCCTGCGTCCAAGACCCCATGGCCTCCTTTCGGAGGGGCGTCCTGGAGCCCTTGGAGAATCTGCACAAAGGTATTGTGAATACGCCCCATGCCCCTTTCCCTTAGCTCCCTTGCACCTTGTTATTTTTTTCAATATTGTGCTTAGCTGAATCTGAGCATGTAAAGCAATAAATGAATCCGGGTTGCAGTCCAAGAGCTGCAGGCAAGAGGTGAGACCTAGAAAAGCTGAGATTATGCCATCATGCTTGTTTGGACACAAAGGGTTAATCCTTCTCCTGGTGTGCAGTTCAGGGCCACAAATGAAATGTTAATGACAACGTGCATTTGACTTTGCTTTCTCAGTTTCTTCCCCATCCCAAATGTGGCCTCGCAGCTCTGAAGGTGAAAACAAGCAACAATTTCCATGCACAGCTCTGCTTATGGCAACGTGTTTTGATTTACTTATTTAGGGGATGAGTGTTTTTCCCTTTCCCTGTCATTATTTAGTGGGCTCTTGAGAATGTGAAGCTTTCAGCCACAGAGCTGATACCATAAAAGCCTACAGACACCCAGTCTAAAGCTTCTAGGGCAACTGGTAACAGCCCATATCCTGATTACTGATTTCAGAGCTTTTTCCAATGCAGCATTGATTTTGTCTCCTTTTCTTCCAAGATGCAACTGATTCGTTGTGACAATCGCTACCTTTAAGATCTCCGCTTGTTGCCATGAAAACTGGCAGGGCGTTGCAGAGTTCAGGGCTGTGCTGTCCTGCAAAATTGCCTTTATCAAAATGGCACGCTCTAAGTCGGCGGCCGCAAAAATAGTTCAGATAATTTTCTGTTGTGACCCTGTGTATATCCCAGTGTTCGAACCGACGTGAAATAGATGCAGCCTCTACCAGATTCAAAGCCCTGCTGTTCAGATGAGCTCTTCAGAACAAAGAGTCCAAGCCCTGAGCTGCTGAGTCCAACTCGCGTGGTTCTACCAGGCACAGGAACACCCCGAGCCAGCACAGCTCGACAGCAGTTGATTTTCGTGGCATGGAGAAATGTCGCTGTAGGAGTAGTGCGGCTGCCCTTCCCTACCAACACTCCTGGCAGAAAAAGGACACGTTCAGGAACCGCTGCTCTAAAGGAAAATAATCTGTGGTTATTGCAGTAACTCCTTGGGAGGCGTTCCAGCTCTTGATTTTAAAGGGTTTCAGAGGATGCTTATTTTCCCTGCCAAGCAGGTTGGCCCTCAGCTGGTCCCAAGTTCTTGGGGGGTGGAAAAAATTTCTATAAAAGTTTTGTTTCCTTTTGGGCTCGGCATTCGACGCAGCTCTGATGGAGCCAGTGATCGCGGCTCTCATCTTTCAACGTTGCTGATGGAGAGTGCTGGCAAGCTGATTTGTACCGAGTGTTTTGTGACAAAACGAAACAGTGCCTGGAAATGGGTTTTAAAATATATAACATTTAAGACTCAGTAAATATATCAGCAGGTCTTTTACAAGGTGCTGTTGAAGCTTTAATGCTACTGGGGCAAACTTACTGCATAACCATCAATGGTGAATGTCACTGAGAAACTCAGATTCACGTTTCTCAAATACATTTTTTCTGAATCGCCAGGAATCTAAATAATACATGGGAGAACAAAGTTCTGATTCTTCCCCTCTCCCTGCCTTCTCCCCTCTCCCTCAGGCTTTATGAGAAACATGAGATATGAGCATAAAGCTCGTGCTCCATATTCACTCCAGGATTTCGGAGAGTCATAAAGTGTAGTTTCAAGTATATCCAATGAGCTAACCAGAAAAGTTAACTGAAAAATGATCTCTAGTGAATTTCATGCAAAATACGTGTTCTTCATATGGATATTAACAGCACATTCAGAAATAAATGCAACCTGGTAGCGTAAGGCAAGGACAAGATGGGATTTTGGTGTTCAGCACTACCGAAAGCAAGGTGTTTACGCCTTTCTGCCCTCCCTGGAATACCGCAGAGGGCTCGTGTTGTCAATGAACATTTTGTGCTGGATTTTTATAGAAAATTTCCTGATGCACTTTACAGTCAAAGAGAAAAGCTGATCAGCTGTCAGGAATACTGAGCTTTTTTGTTAGCCGGGTTTATCCCTGGTACTTTACAAAGGAGAGACAAATTATACCGATTAGAACCTGTAGTACGTCAGCAGCTTGTGCCGACAGTAGCCTCGGATGTCCTATTTCCCACCCGTTACTGTGTGTATTAGACAAGATTACCTATGAGAAGATACCGCTTAAGATCCCAGTCCACAGGGATATGTATCATGAGTTCCAAAGCTCTACTCAGCTCTCAGCATCTGATCGAGAAACACTGACTTCATTCTATGCATCACTTTGGTTACTGCGTTCACCCGCAGCAAACAAAAATGTTTAAAAAGGTCGTGACTTGCTTTTTGTAGGATCTGGTTATTCCCCCCACCTTGTTTATAAAAGTGGTTTTGGTTGCAGAGTTCTGGTCAAACTCCTTTACAGTGCTGGAAACAGCCAACGTGACCTCCAAAACATTGTACAGCCAGCCCCACACCTGCCACGATGGCCTACTCTCCTCAAATAATTGTATTGCCTGTGAATCGGGTTTGCTTTCATTTCAAAACACTTGTCCAGACCTTCCTTGATCAATAAGATCAAGTGCAAAATAAATAAAATAAATGAATAAGGTGCAGACATCAGAACCGGAATGGCGTGGAGGTGTTGGGGAAGTGAGCTTCTTGGTGAGCCTTCAAAAATGAAGAGAGGCTGACGTCAGGTGTGAGTTTAATACCAAAATTAGAGAACTTCTGGTAACGTGCTTATTAAAACTTATCAGAAGGATCTTGATTCACGTCAAATAACATCAGATTTTGTGGAAGAGGTAAATTTTAAGGATAGCTATTTTACTTGTAGGATATTACATTTTGTATGTCATAAATAAAATTGTAT
Source organism: Heteronetta atricapilla (assembly GCA_011075105.1). Taxonomy (NCBI): domain Eukaryota; kingdom Metazoa; phylum Chordata; class Aves; order Anseriformes; family Anatidae; genus Heteronetta; species Heteronetta atricapilla. Next base: position 2,554,461 of record CM021757.1, read on the forward strand.
TTTAGAAGAATGGGAATTGTTTGTGTGTGAACCTACCTATACAGGAATTAGTGTGTCATGAGAGAGGTGCTGCTTCTTTAGCAATAACTGATGACACTTTAAAACACTGCAGTGACTTTACAGTATATTGTAGTCACATGTTTAGCCTTTTAAATTAATGCCTTTTTTCTTTCTTTTATCTCAGAGAGGAAGATCCCCGATGAAGATTTCATCATATTAATTGATGGCTTAAATGAGGCAGAATTTCACAAGCCAGATTATGGAGACACCATAGTATCATTCCTCAGCAAAATGATTGGAAAGTTCCCTTCCTGGCTGAAGCTGGTGGTGACAGTCAGGACAAGTCTACAGGTACACTGAGTCCAATAATTCTGATAAACTGTTGCATTGTCATGATGGGTGTTGCTAAAGAATGTCTTGCTGTATATAAGGATTTGTTTAAGACCCTATATTTTAGGTTATTCCTTTGGCTTTTTTGTACTTGGATTTGCATTCCTATCCCCAGACTCTACGGAGATGCAAGGGTCTAATCTGCCGTCACTTATTTATGCCCATAGATGTTCATCGTGTTCAAATGAAATGAATTAATTCAAGTTCATTTCATGTGAACTAAATCCACATGAAAAGGGGCTACTTAATCACCAAACATATTAGGGGACTGCTTGAAAACGTCCTCTCCTCCTTTGGAAGGGCCAGGGAGTGCGAATCTTCATAGCACTTTGTGTGACCGTGTCTGAAGGAGTCAACGTTGGTACAAGACATTATTCAGCTCAATTAAGAATATCTTAAGTAGGTGCTGAAGCTCTAGGCTGAATGTTGTTTGGGTTATCCATAAGTATTTTCATTTTAGCTTGCAGCTGAGCAGGTTTTCTTTTTTTATTATTATTTTATTTTTTACCTTCATCCTAGCCTTAGCTACTCATCACCACTCCCTTAGCACAGGATTAAGCCGCCCTTGGTTTGTTGGCTCATCTGAATGGAGCAAGCTGAGAAGCAAACAAAATGACCCAGTTAGGACAGATCTGCTATTTCTACTCTTTCAAAGCAGAGCTGGTTGATTTGCAGCATCAGTTGTGGGAACACTCACACTGAGCTTTTGAGCCAGGAGCCCGGAGGAGACAGACGTCAGAGGGATGAGATGCGCTTGGGATGAGAGCTGCTCAGCAGCTGGCCCAGCTGCTCCAGGGAGAAGGACGTGTCTGCGGCTCTACCTTACGCAGAACAGCACCCATTTTTTCATGATTAGCCACTTTTCATTAGCACGGGGCTGTGCAGTTCATTTGTACCGAGGTCCATTAGGCAGTTTTACTGAGATCCGCTAATATTTACCGAGCTCCACGGGTTGATTTATTGTGGTCTGCCTGGCAGGGAGCTGAGCACTGGTTCCAGCTCCATCCAGGCAGCCAGCTGCTGCTCGCTGCCTTTGGAGCTGGGGACTGCAGCTGCTCCCTGAGACACCAGGAGAGTGGGGGGGGCTCTCTGCTCTTCTGTGCCGTGCTTCTGGGTCACTCGGTAGTGGAGTAGATTAAACATCATTTCAAAGAAATCTTTTTATAATGGTAGGTAAATTGCATCTCGATGGCTCAAATTCCTCATTTAATTAGGGCTCTTGCAGCCCTACAGTCTTCACAGCAAGCTTTAGTTTTGCACCGTGTTCACCCTTTGTATTATTTTGGAGAGTTGGATGCTGCTCCTGAAACTGCCTTGTCCAGCTCCATCACGGCATTTCTCTCCCCACTTTGCAGTGACAGAGCCCGTGACATGAGAACTCCTTTGGAGAGGCCTTCAGTGATTTTGGGGCTATCAAAAACCCAAAGCATTGGTGAGCTTAGCAGATGAGAGATTCCCTGGCCACAGTATCTTGCAGCAGACAGACATTTATTTTGCACTGGAAAGCACTCACTATTATCTGCCCTCGCGTTTCGGTGCTCTGATGGTAGCAGCAGAGTAGCACAGGAGGAGGTGCTTTGCTCAGCTTCAGCAACATTTCTTTGGGCCTCAGATCTGTCATCTGGCTGTCCACAGGTCATTACCTCTATCGGGCTTCTGAAATAACAGCAGGAGAGATGGCATCTCAGTATTGGATGGGGCAGGGCAGGAGTAACAAGGGCTCTGCTCTGGGGGAATTTTCCACTCCTTCCCGGGGATGCGGTGTTAGGAACCGTGTCCTTCATTTTGATTTCAGTCATGTCTCACGCAGAAACTACTTGATTATAGATGAGATCATGAGGTCCTGAAGGCACAAACTGCCATTTTGTGTGCTTGCCCTGATGGAGAAGGTCTTAAAGGAGTCTCAGAGGTGCTACTGTAATACGAATTAAGTTTACTTAATGAATAATAAACATTCCTAGCATGAATATACTTCTTTTTCTTTCTTTGTAGGAAATCATTAAGCTGTTGCCCTTCCACAGAATATTTTTGGACAGACTGGAAGAGAATGAAGCCATAGACCAGGACCTGCAGGCGTACATCCTTCATCGGATACACAGCAGCTCGGAGATCCAGAACAACATCTCGCTGAATGGCAAAATGGACAACACTACGTTTGGCAAGCTCAGTTCTCACCTCAAGACTTTGAGCCAAGGGTCCTACCTGTACCTAAAACTCACTTTTGATCTCATAGAGAAAGGATACCTAGTACTAAAAAGCTCCAGCTACAAAGTAGTGCCAGTGTCTCTGTCAGAAGTTTACCTGTTGCAGTGCAATATGAAGTTCCCAACGCAGTCTTCCTTTGATCGGGTTATGCCTCTCTTGAATGTGGCAGTGGCATCTCTGCATCCATTAACAGATGAACATATTTTTCAGGCCATTAATGCAGGTAACATTGAGGGCACTTTGGAGTGGGATGACTTTCAGCAGAGGATGGAGAACCTTTCTATGTTTCTTATCAAACGTAGAGATATGACGCGAATGTTTGTTCACCCCTCTTTTCGAGAATGGCTTATTTGGAGAGAAGAAGGTGAAAAGACCAAGTTTCTCTGTGATCCTAGGTAAGCAGATGCTCTGAGAAATCAGAGCTTCCAAATGTGTTCGTCTCAAAAGCGTTTTGTTCTGTTATCTGAATCATTTCATTTTACAAGGTTGCATGTGGAATGAGATTCATCTCACCTGACTTTGATGTGTCTGCACTGTATGTAACGACAGCTGTACCGGTCTCCTTACAACTTTGTATTGTTTGTGGAAAGAAATAAGCTCTCCCTGGGCACAACACTGACCCAGCAAATGTAATAGTCTTCTTTAGAACGAGATGAGCCATTCTTCAGAAGGTCCCAGTTGACTAGCTCAGATACAGGCATCTGAGTCATGCTAGGGGTGGCTGCATTTTGGCAGATTAATCCTGCCAGCTCAGCCTGGAGAGGGGAATCATCCTCCGTTTCCTCAAAGGTAACAAAACCATGTGAAGCGGAGGATAAGGAGATGAAAGACGAACAGTGTGGATACGTCTTTTGCAGTTGGCTTCTTTCTGAAGTCTTGTTCCTCGGAGTCCTGCTATAAATGTCTTTTTGAAAGCAAAATAAGGAAAAGGATCAGGCTCTTCACAATTTCAGACTGTAAATGCATACGTAATCTCCGTACTGATAGCAGCTGAGTTCCTGGCTTAGCTCACAGAGAACAGAATTTAATCATGGTTAGATAGATATTCTCTAAACCCAGTGATCACTGTTAACAATGTTATCTTTGTTTCTGCTGAAGAGTGGAAACAGACACTGACTGTAATTCTAGTAGTTTATCCCCGTCAGCTCTGCTCCGTTTTGCTTGCCCATCTCTTAAAATACGATTATAAAAATCAGGGAAACACTCAGATGCTCAGCTGTATCAGGGCATCTCCTAGATCCTGCGGCCAGCCTGAAGAAATACGACAGGATCTGCTGGAACCAAACAGCTGATTAAAGCAGACATGGCTGCTAGCGCTCTCGGAGTCATTTACCACTTTAAATTTTGTCACAAACAGGCTACGGTAGAAAAATATCATATAGCTCCTCCCAGTGGGAATCTTGGCTGGTTTAGTGGGTTCTGCGTGATAGTCCTATCGAGTGAACCCCCTGCAAAGCTTCTTACAGCAGCAGGTGTCTTTATATCAATCAGTGTTGGTTATTTAATAACCTTCCGTGGAGTCATTAAGTGCTTGTCGTTGGGTGATGCTTTTCCACCCTGTTTGCAATGAGGACCCGCTGATTATGCCGATGGAGCTGAGAGCAGCCCCCCTTCCTGGGCACTTGCTCCCAGCCCTGCTGGTGTTGTCTGGCCCCTGTGGTTTGGGCTGGACAGCTGCAACGGAGATTGTCAGAAGCAGGGCGAGGACAGTCGGATAATCTGGGTGCTTTGATTCCCCAGGCCCAGAACTGTTCCTCGTGATGCTCACCGAGGTGGTTACTGGCTTCCTACAAGCTCTCAGAGTACCCGTCTCAGAATGAAACTCAAACCTGCTCCATTTTAGGTGATTTTGCACTGAAGCCATGCTTGCCACTGCATGGGGTTATTGCATGAAGTCACAGACCAGCCCTTCTTCACTCGATGAGATGAACCATAGGATGGATCTCTGCTCAGGGTTCAAGGACATCGTGACCACGTTGCACTGCCCTCAGAGGTGTAGTTTGAGCAGGGCTTGATCTGTAGCCCTGTTGCCAAGCTGAGAGCAGGCACAGTGCTGTCCTGGCGAGGAAGCCGTGCGAGCTCCGCGCTCACAGGCCTGCAGAGCCGGAGCCAGGTCCTTTGCTCTTCCACTTCTCTGTGCCGAACAACTTGTCACATGCTTCGGGAGGCTCTTGGCCATCACTCGAGTCCCAAATGTGCCATTTCACCTGGAATATTAATGCTGGCTTTAATCGTACAGGGAAATCTCGTGCTCTTTGCAAGAACAGAACCCCTGCAGGATTTCCGACGCTAACCAGACCCAGCTCCTCGCCAGGGGCAAGAGAAGTTGCAGTGCATGTAATGGGCTCCCAGTGCCTCGAGTGCAAGTCTATACGTATTGAAGGGCTAATAAATATCTCTAATGTATAATGCACACTAATAGCATTACACTCCGATGGTAGATAATGAAACAGGATACATTTTGGTGATTAATAGAGAGGACCCCCTGAGATTCTGCTATTGTGCTCCTCAAAATCCTCCTGTCCAGCTCTCAGGGAAGCGCTGATATTGAAATGTTGAGCTCAGAGCACAGTAAACCCTTAGCAACAATTAAGATAAGTAATGATTTTTCATTTTATTCCTCTAAAAGAAGCACAGCTTGCCACTGACTGAGCTAATAGGAGTAACCTATGAAAATTTGCCTGCCGTTGGTTTGTTTGCAGCAACTTTGATTTCCTTTCTGCTCGCTCGGGAATTGGGAAGATGTTATAACCGTATGGACCACGCGTTGTTTGCAGGGCAGAAATGTGCCGTTAATGCAAAGCTCATTGACCTCCCCATGTCGATACAGCCAAGAGTCAGGTTGCCGAGGCTGATTTTTCATAGGAGAAGAGCTTTGGAGTGAAATGTGGTTTTGTGAAGCTGCTCTTAATTGACTTACCCTGACAGGGCGTCCAGGTGTAAGGATGTTACAAAGAAATGGGGATAATGGGCCTTGTGTCTGCGGCGCTGCAGCTGGGGTAATCTTCCTCATTTCATTAATGAGAGCGAGTTCCTGTGTTCTGGGGAGTATGGAGAAGAGGGGAGAGGAAGAACACAATGTCCAGAAATTACCACGTTTTTCTAGGCGTTTATGACAAGCGGCAAATCTCCGTCCTCCGGATTTCCCTGTGAGCCTGGTGAGTTGCTCACCCTCTTCCTTGGATGCTCACCGTGAGTTTTCTGTCTCACTCAAGGGCTGCCTGCCATCGAGGGGAACACAACCTCCATAACCTCTCTTGCAAGAGACCTCCCAGCAGCCATTTAATAACAGGGCACCAACAAAGCATTTCTCAGAGTCAAACCAGCATCAGAGTAATGACTTCCCCTGCCTGTCAGCATAATGCTATTAACTCAGTGCCGTAGTTGAAAAATAACATCAAACATCTTAGGGGAAAGACCCAATCCTTTGTGACTAGTGCATGGAGCAAGTGGTGATTATTGAGTGTTTGCTCTTACACTTGTATTTCTTAACATAAATTCTTCTCTGATGCCGTGCTGTGTTTTGCCTAGACTTAATCAGAAGCTTCCATGCAATTATCTTGCATGCTTTTACAACGCTAATAAAACGTTTTATCCCTGGGCTGCTGCTGAAGGAACTGCGAGGGAGACAGACGTGATTTGCCCTGGTGAGGCAGTAAAAGAGCTGCAGCCAGATACAGACCCCCAAAGTGAAATTACTCTGTCCAGATTTAAGTATCAACATCTGCGTGGCTTGTCTAGACTTGCTTTATAGTCAGAGGAGGGAAATAAGGATGATTCATTTCGTCATGAGCTAAAAGGCTCAAATAGGTCAGATGAAGAGTGCCTTGCAAGTGTCTCCTCCTGTCGATTTATAAAGAGCTCGGGGTGAGGGGCTCACCGGGAGATGGCTCCAGGACCGACTAGTAAAACCGGGTGGGAGGAGATGAGTGTCTGGGCTGCTCTTCTAACCGGTACGCAGGTTTTGGGGGTAGATCTGCAGATGTCCTTTTCTTGTTCAGGAAGCTAAGAAAGGAAAAAGCTGCTCTTTATGCTGTTGCCAGCATATGGCTCTCGTAACAGGGGCTTTTGCTTCTCAGGGTGGCACACGCACAAGCTGGTGGTGTGTCCCCTGTCATCGCTGAGCAAAGTGGCTCTTTGTAGCACAGCTCGGGGACCTTCATCCGCAGTGGCACCTCAGCAAAACGAAGCACCAGGATCTCCACCCGCAGTGTGGAGTCACCTCACCTGGCCTCCGGTGCTCGCAGAGCACATATCGGGACCGGGGCGAGCGATGGAGTGGCGATGGAGGAGGATGGCTCCTCCTTGGGGGGATATCCCGCTGGGAATCCATCTGGGAATATCCCAGATGCAGTGTTAGTCTGAAATCCTGAGCATCTGTGATCCGGGCTTCCAGAAAAGCTGAATGCTCAGGTCTGAAGAGAGCCCCCGCAGGCTCTTCACACCCAGTTGTTGCTCCCTGGGTTGGGAGCCAGCCGTGACACCACTGGGCTGGTTTAGGGGTGAAGCTCAAGCTCAGAAATCACAGAATCCTGGAATCATTAAGGGATCATTAATCATGATCCCTCCAAGATCATCTGGTCCAACCATCCTCTTACTGTCAGTGTCACCCACTAAACCATGTCCCCAAGCACCACGTCCAACCTTTCCTTGAACACCCCCAGGGACGGTGACTCCACCACCTCCCTGGGCAACCCGTCCCAACGCCTGACTGCTCTTTCTGAGAAGAAATGTCTCCTCATTTCCAGCCTGAACCTCCAAATGCTAAACCTAAACCTAAACAAATGCTGTGTGAGGAATCAATATCCTGCAATAGATGTTCTTCAGTGCACCAACAACTGATCAGGAGGGGCAGTTCCTCCTGCTCCTTGCCTGAATTAGAAGATGCCCAACAATTTGAGGTATCACTTTAAAAAAAGGCAGAAGTCCTGGTGTCTCTGGAGCTGAGGGCGAGGGCAGCTCCTCACCTACCCCCTCATGTTCCACATCACGAACCGAATCTGTTCCTGTCCCTGCAGCCCTAAATAAAGGCACCTTGTGCTCGGGGTGCAGCCGCCATCCAAGCAGGAGCGCGCGGCTCCAACGCAGCACACCGAGTTGCCATGGTTTCCTGCAGAGCTGGCCTGGAATACAATACAGTGTAGGTATTTTGCATTTTCCTTTTTCTCTTGGGAGGCAAGCTGCAAGTGGAGACTTTTCCTACGCAAAGTTAATGTTTTTACATATTACCCAGCGGAGTGATAGATTGTGAATGAGAAACAAGTGTTTTTTGCACTTAATCTCATTGACAAATCAAATTAAGCTTAATCTGATCGACAAATAGCAATCCCCAGTCAGAAGGGAATAAATTTAGAAAGTTTGGAGGAAAACAAGTCAGTGAAAATCATAAAAAATCAGTGATAAAGCATACCCTTAATTGGGGGGGGGGCTTTATATTATGCATCAGCTTCTTAAAACTCGTCCAGAGTTAGCTCCTGAGTATCTCACCCACTTTGTCATTACAGTGCATGGTTAGTTAACTTTTTGTTTTCCTCTTTTATATGCTGAGATTCTGGAAAGCTCTTAAAATCTGCTCAGATTTATTGTTAGCTTGAAAGAAAGCATTCACCAAAAGCCAGGCTGTGTCTGAAGTGTTCTCTCTGCACTCACGTGGGATGGATTTCACTCCGTGAAGCAAAGGTGCTATTTGAACCCAAGGTGAAGCAAAATAATGGGTTTTCTTTATTTGAATCCCTGCCATACTTATGCAGAAAAATACAAATAATGCAGTGCCCGCTAGCACCTTCTGGGGAGGGAGACAGAATAAGCAGGTTTTCGCAAGTGTTCAGCAGCAACCTCAGCTCTGGAGGTGCAGCAGGGAGCTGAGCGCTGCTTCTTCCATTATTTTTTGCATTACTTTGCTGCTTGAATTGCCTTTCTGAAAGTGGGTTTTTTTTGGAGTGCCCCCAGGCGCGGGTCCGTGGCGAGCACCTGGTGGTTCAGCAGAGCCCCGAGGGACGTGTCGTGATTTGTTCATTGCCTGTGCCCAGCTGCGTGCCGCGTGCCACATGTCACCGAATACACGAGGTCAATTCCTTCCCTGGCCAGCCTGCTGTCCGGGCACCTGCACTTGTGCAAAGCCTGCGCTGAGTTAGTGTAATTAATTACCAAATCGCCGCGGGATTTGGTGTTTTATCATCATTCCTACAGCTCTGATTTTGGCAGGACTGTGGAGCGGGGAGGAAGCGGTGGTTTACCTGTGGTTTGGGGTAGGCATTCCTCTATACCCGTAGCGTAAGAATGGCAGTCAACCGTTTCTTGCTGGTTTCATTTCCTCATCAAGAGGAACGCAGCCGAGTTCCATATTTTTGGATCACAAAGATGAATCCCTCGTGATGTGCTCCACTTCACTGAATGGGCAAACACAGGCTGCTCACCAGGCAGCGGAGATCCGATGGACTGCTGACAACTTCCAGGCTTCCAGAGTAAAGTTTTCCAATTCCCTGACTTGTAAATGGTATATTTTGGACCCGATGATCTTTTGAGGTCCCTTCCAACCCCTACAATTCTGTGATTCTGTGATTTTGAACTGTAAAAAGAACAGGCAATAGCTCAACCAAATGAATGTAGGAGACTTCTATGTGTGAGCATCCACATTACCACCGTTTCTAGCTGTTAACTCTAAGCTCCTGCAGAAACACCGAGCTAAAAATGAATGATTAAAGCCATCGGTAGCAAGTCAGGCAGCTGTAACGGGGACTTCTCTGAATGTCAGATGCCAGGGTTTGTGTAGCATGGAGTTGGGGACAGGGTACAGAGGAGGATCTGTTGGTGGATGTAGAGGACAGGGAGGTTTGAGCCCATTCACACGGTGGCTCTACGTCTAACGAAGCGCCCACGTGCCTGAGCTGCAGGTTTTTCCTCGGAAACTTGGACAGGGCTGCAGCTGCGGTGTCGATTGGAAGAGAAGAAACGGGAGACAGATTACAAATCATGACTGATGAGATGAGATGAAGAGCAGATGTGATTGCTGCCACCGTAAAGGACATCAGCAGAGCAGCTTGCTTTAACTGGCTCATTAGACATGCAACCTAAGCATTCAGATGCGAGGCTTTTTTGAATATATTTTGTCTTGAGTTACTATCCTCATAAAATCTTTTTTTTTTTTTTTCTGGACTGCAAACTTCTGTACACTGTACCATTTTTACATCTAAATGGAAGAAAATATTCACTGAGTAATGCATTCTGTGGCACTGAGCCACCAAAAAGGGAGAAGTGGAATTAATTGGAGGCAATATGAGTGCTTGCTGAAGAAAGAAATGTTGCTTAATTTGTTCTTGTTATTTCATTCCTCAAATCTTAAGACTCATTCACTGATCAGAAACATCTTCTAGTGGTTTACTAGAGAGTAGTCCCGACTTTATTCCACTTTGCTTCTTACAAGTTCATTTACTCCCGGTTAAATGGAAGTAGAGCACTTCCAAGTCACATTCCCCCTTCTTTTATCATCCTGCTTATCTGAAACTCCATCGGGTGAAATGAGAGCAGGAGGTGCATCACCATTCTTCTTTCGAGTTCTTGTCTGCATGTTGACTGTGTAGTCACCAGAGAGCTTCCTGAGAGATGGTTCTTATTCATTTTACCCATCTAGCATGTTTATTAAATATGCCAGCAGTCTTTTCACACTGCTCTTGGACATCACTTATTTACTCTGAATATGGAGTAATCTGTTCCTGGCAACCAGCAGATTTTCTGAACAGCCTTATGAACTGAACTGAGACGAGGGAATTTCATCTTTACTCTCTGGATCTATTTTTTTTTAAATCTCATTAAGTCAGGCTCTGTAAGGGTTCAGAAATGCTTTATTCTCTCCTTTATTGTTCCGTATTTTTAAATTATTGCAAATATGTTTTGTTACCTTAAACCTGAAGGGTACCATCAGAGCTATCTGTTTTTCCTCTGCAGCTTCTCTGGGCAGTTCCTTGCACCCAGCTGCCATTATTTCATGCAATTTAGTGGAGAGCTGCTCCAGGACAAAGTCTTGATAAAGGTTTGGCTGGATTATCCCAGATAAACTGCAGATGAACTCTTTCTCTGTGATAGCCAAGTATGTAACACAATCTGAGGCTTGCACTCCCCATACTTGATAAAATACGGGAGCAGCACGGTTAGTACCTATGGAATTTATAACAGCCTAGAGAAGGAAAAATGACAGCAGGATCGCTGGCAGATCTGCATAATTTTGCTTTCAGCTGAGCTGCATCAGTGAGGTCATTGCTATTAGACCTGTCAACGTTACCTGAATAAACCAGTGACTTTCTACCTGAATGATGATGTTAGTACCATGTTGGGGGGCACAGAGCTTCCCACTTCCTTCAAAGTCCGGAATCATTAAGCACAAGATGCTCCAAGACATCTCTCAGTGCTGAAGATGCTGTTAGCTGCTTGGCTCCACCTCATGCACGCTCAGTCAGCCTGCCCTTCCTGCAGGGCATTAAGGACGTGGGGCAAGACAGCAGTGGCTGCACGTGGAGGCTCTGCTCCTTGATCACGTTGCTCTGATGTGCACCATACGGTAGCAGTGTGAGTGGTGTTGGTTTTACTGGTGTTATTGGTATTACTGGTGTTCAGTCGCACCCCAGCAATGAAGAAACATCCAGAGAGCCTATTGATTTGAAGGCTACCCTCACCAAGACGCTGTTACTTGATCAGAATTTCTTTAGGGATAGGCCAGGTGTGGTTAAGCGATTCCATTTCTGCTGCTTCCCGTGGTCACCGAGTGGTTTGTGCAGTTCTTTAGCTCTCCTCTACACCAATCACAATTTTGCTGCTGTTACTGCTTAGACTACACATAAGGCGGTGGGGAATGGTGATGGAGCACTCAGAGCTGGGACGATGCTGGGATGCAGGTTTTTGTGCAGAGCTCCATCTCTGGTAAACCAGAACTCATCAGTCAAGCACTTGTAGCTGGCGGCATTCGTTGAAGTATTAAATTGTGGTCAGATGTCTTTGAGAGACCCACTGCAGTGAGACCAGGGGTGTTGGACTTGGTGTGCGTCTGATGGGTTGAGCCTTATCATCTGTGCTACGGAAAAACAAGCTTAGATAATCACAGATAGCCCCATTTAGCCAGGAAATGGCATGTTTAGCACCTGGAACAGTGGGTTCCTAGTTTATGATTGAGGCCATTAGGTGTACCTGCTGTATAAGAATTGCCAGTGGTGATTATGGTATGAGCAAGCCATTGTGAATAAGACAATTGTTGGGTGAAGAAAACAACCCGAAACCATGGTGGCAAAGGTTTCTCACCCTGCTCATCGGAATTATCTCTGCAGTTTCATAGAGCAGCAGGAACTGGTAGTGCCCTGCTGCTGTGTCCTCCGTTACTTGTGGGCGGGTGATGCTTTCTGATCAGGTGTCCCATACTTGGTCTCTTTGCAATGAATGTGACCAAAGGGATGGAAAGATTTTTTTTTTCTCGGCTGTGAACTCTGCTGTCCCAGTTAGCTTAGCAAATTAAAGCAGTGTTTAATTCTGTAGGAAATAATGCTGCATATTTAAGGACATTCCCTGTTTTGAATTGTTTCTTATATAACGTTAGTTCCTTCTAAGTTAATTCACAGTTATAACATCAGAGGGAAACTATGCCACACAAATCAATAATTCGCTGTTGGTGATTAAGTGATCCTTCGGCAGGAGCTGCCTGTGAGCTGAGCTCGGCCTTTCCTGCAGTCTGCTGCGCTGGACAGACGTCCTTTGGAAAGCAAAGGAGGCTCCAGTCTTCGTCAGAGCAGACATTATTCTCTGTGCTGAAGTTATAAAATTGCCCTCTGCAGAGCTGAATAAAATATGAATACACGTCTGCTGGAAGAGCAGATTAACTGGGCACCGTGTCAGATGTCTGGGTTTTGGAATGGTTTCATGGGATTAGCTGGAAGAAGGGAGATGGGGATGTAAATCAGGGAATTTGGACGTTAGTAGGTTCAGAAGTAAAAGGGACTGATTCTCACTTCAGTTTTTTGCCTGCCTTCTGTTTCATTGGTTCAATGCCTTAAGGACTGAGTAACTTTATACCCTTTTAAATCTCCTTTGCTTTGTCTGAAGGATAGAAGAGTATAGATGAGGCACATATGCAGGAGCTTTTAGTATTTTCTTCTGTGTTTCCCCATGCTGCACCACAGCCCTTCGGTCACGCTAGGATTTTGTTAGTGCTGCATTGTCCCTTTCCATCTGTGGCACAGGGGATGGGGACAAAATGAGGAATGTTCTCGAGGTACCAGCTCCCTGCATCGTCTTGTTCTGCACCCACAGCTCCGCATGCTGCAGAGTAAGGGAGCAGCCTACAGCACATATCCCATAGGTAGCCTTCACTTACAGCTGCTGTACGTCTGCACCGGTTCATGCTATGCAAGGGTCAAGCCTCTCATCTTTATATATTCATACGTGTGCACATCCCTGGGCACAGCCCTCGCTGTTATGGGAGCCTGTGTTCGGAGCTGGCTTGCACTGCCACACGCAATCTGCGAGTGCAAACAAAGGCTTCCAGAGCTGAGCTGGCAGTGCTATTAATTTTTCACAAAAAGAAATCTTGCATTAAAAATAGAAAATCTCTGATGATAAACTCTGCAGTGGCAAAATTCAAAGCGAATCATTTCACTGAGCTCCTTGATGTAGAAATCATTACTGCCATCCTCTGCTGTATTAGAAAAAAAGAAAAAAAGCCCATGCTGTTCGAGTCTGTTTTAGCATGCAATTAACGTTGACAGAACAAGTGACTGCAAGTATTTATCAACAAGCCCAAAGCCAAGGTCTGGGAAACATTGCGGAGGTAATGTATTACTCATGAATACTGTACTTTATTCTGGAATAGTTCATACATGCCTTATTCATAACAGCCAAAGCCATGCATATAATTAAATTTAGGTAAATACCCTACCAGCTGCAGCTGAAAAGCAATTTAGGAGCTAAGCATGGACCTTGGGCTCGCGTGTCAGACAGGAGCTGCACTTCATCTCTCAATGCAAAGAGAAAACACGTCAGAAGTTTCTGGATCTTCAGTCCACACTCGGTGTTAATGCAGCTATAGCTCTGAGCCTTCCCAACCATTTTTGAAGAGTTTTCGATCAGCCGTGTTCAACAAGCAAACAAGTGGCTTTATTTCCTCTTCTGTGATGGGAAAGAGAGAGGTAGAGGGGTAGCTACAGCATCCCTTTGTGAGCTCGCTATCAGATCCTGGAGCAGAAAGCTGCTGTTAATGATTTCCAGCCCAATGCATGACTCTCCCCAGCAAGGAAATGAGCTGATGTCTCTGAATGAACACGCACCACCAACCTTTTAGTTGAGGTAAACGCATTGGCTGTTGTCCAAAATACATGCGTGTCAACGTGAGGCTGAGGAGCTATTGAGATGTATTGAGAATATTAGAGTGATTATAGGGTTTTGTAATCTGCCTGAATGGGGATGGGTAAAATCTAGCAATTGCTGCACTCCTTGACTTGCAGCTGTATCTTCATGGTTCTGTGATCACACGAAACTCAAGCTGTGTTGCATAGTCATTTGTTTTTGTCTGTTCTGTTTCTTCTTTCCATGGGCCTTCCTAGAGGTTAATTGGTGTAATGAGCAAACGCATTTGACTGTCTCCTTTGAAAGGGTTTGAACTGGTGGGAATCTCCTCCTGTTCCAAAGGTGGGGAGAATAGAGGGAAAGAGCAAAAGGAAGGAAATGCAGTAGGCCGTAGATACCTCAGGGTGCTACAACCACTTCCAAATCCCTCCTGATTTGCCATCTGTTTAAGTTTTATCCCTTCTGTTAGTGCTATGTGGAAAGCTCTCCTGGCATAGCCGCATCTCAGTGGAGGCACTGCCCAGTGCACAGAGGCCTCCTTTCATTTCATGCAGCCCACCATGGCACCTGAGCACCTCAGCCACCATCTGGAGGAGTTTCTCCTTCCTTCCCCTGTGGCGAGGGAGCGTGGCGGTTACGGGCGCCCACCACAGGGTGCTCGGTATGGTGGGACGAGCTTGGGACACGGCAGGGCATGGAGAGGAACGTGACAGGCCCTGCCAGCCAGGAGCTTCACTTCAGGTTCCTCGTCAGCTCAAGGCACCCAAAGCACAAAGGGCACCATCAGCCACCAAACATTTAGACAACAGCCTGTTGTTTGCATTCACCTGAACATGAGCCCAGGTGAACAGTGTGCCCAGGTGGCCAAGAAGGCCAACGGCATCCTGGCTTGCATCAGGAATAGTGTAGCCAGCAGGACCAGGAAGGTGATCATCCCCTTTTATCCCCTTGCACCTTGAGTACTCTGCTCAGTTTTGGGCCCCTCAGTACAAGAAGGACATCAAAGCCATGGAGCATGTCCAGAGAATAGCTATGAAGCTGGGGAAGGGCCTGGGACACAAGTCCTGTGAGGAGTGGCTAAGGGCACTGGGATTGTTTAGTCAGGAGACGAGAAGGCTCAGGGGAGACCTTATGGCTCTCTACAACTGAAAGGAGGCTGTGGGGAGCTGGGGGTCAGCCTCTTCTCACAGGTAACTGGTGGTAGGACTACAGGGAATGGCCTCAAGTTGTGCCAGGGGAGGTCCAGGTTAGAAATGAGGAGACATTTCTTCTCAGAAAGAGCAGTCAGACTCTGGGACACATTGCCCAGGGTGGTGGTGAAGTCACCATCCCTGGGGGTGTTCAAGGAACAGTTGGACATGGTGCTTAGGGACATGGTTTAGAGGGTGAGATTGGTGGTAGGGAGATGGTTGGACCAGGTGATCTTGGAGGGCTTTTCTGATGTTTATGATTCTATGAGGGCACCCTTATACATTTCTTTGGCTTTTTGAGAGGCCCAATGGAGTTGCTCACCAGTGGAAGAGGTTATTTGAATACACGGAGAAGATCACCACATCACATTTTCCTAGCCAGTCCTGGGGCCTCAAGGCCTGCCTTATGACAAAAAGGCTATTTTGTTCATCCTGCTCTTCTTTGGGCACACGTTCAACATCCTACAAGTACCACGTGGGCTGGCAAAGCATCACTGGGCTCTGCTAAAATGAATCCGAGCATTATCAGTCCAGAAGGAGGTTCGTTGGCAGGGCCTGGGAGAGACCTCACCAAACACCTGGCCGTGGCATGCAAGTCTTCCACCTTCCTTCTGTACTTCAGCAAAAGGAGCCTGGCTTTCCTTTGAGACGGGGCTAAGCATTCTCCCTCGATGGAGATCCCCACCCTTGTGAAAACATCCATCTTTTGTAATGTTTACTTGCCTTTTTGCCATGCTGAGTGCTTTTCTGCTTTACCAAATAGTGATGAGCTAATAACATTCCCTGTCCTTAAAAGCCCTTGTAAAGCCACAATTTATATCATGTTTGGTTTTGTTTGGCTCGAGGGGGTTTGATTGCTTTTATGTGTAGTCACATTTTTATTTAGTTCCAGAAATGAAATGGGTTAAAAAGGGCTCCCTTGAGAGTATCCAGAGGCTTACGGAAGAATCTGAACCTCCCTTTTTCTCTGCCCTCAATGTCAAGGCGAGCAGTTGCTTCGCTTGTAGCATGCATACTTGGCTGCAGTGTAATTGTTTGTTTTTCTTTTTTTGATCTGATACACTTGGGAGACTTCGAAAAAGCCTCATTTGTTCCTAGTTCGTTGCAAGCAGCAATGTCTGTTAGTGATCTGCATCTCCAGTTTGCAGAGGCCATCTCCTCTTGGTTTGCTTCCTTCAGAAAATCTAATATATGGAAAGGTACACAAAGAGCATATTTGTAGGTAACACCAAGAAAACTGCCTTCAGGGACAAATACTGGCCATTCTCACCCCAGAACGATTGGCATTGCTTCATTGTTTTGCACTGCGTGTTTTCTGTGCACGTACAGAGAATAAGCTGCTCAAGCCAACACACAGCCATCTTAAACTTCCACTGTTTTGAGCTGGAAGTTCAAAAACCTTTAAGAACCTTTAGAAATGTCAGTGAAGACCACTGTTAGCAAAGGAAATCAGTGACTTTTATTGCGCTTTGCGTTAAATGGGGCTCTGCGTGTTGCTCAGCTATGTTGTTTGGGTTGTCAACCTGGTAGGTCGTTTGCCAGAAGCATCTTTGTTACTTGAAAAGCTGGAGAATGTGTTTAGACGTTTTATATGGAAATAAAGTTGCTTCAGTCTTCCCAGGAAATGTCACAGGGTGGAGAATGTAGTTGTCATTTAAAGGCCATTTTTCAAAATGTGGATATTTGGAATGTGTCATTTTCTAATGACTTCAGCATCGACGGCATGCTTTCAAAGTGGAGTTGTACTCCGCAAAATAACTACAAAAATAGCACCTTGGCTTTCATGAAATTGTACCTCTAGTGTTTCTAAATTTGCAGCTGTTCGTAGAGAATGTATCGTTTTATTTTTGTTATCTTCTCATGATCCTTTTTCGGTTATAAGTGGTCACCAATAATAAATGATATGCAATTAGTTGGTGGTTTAAAAATAAGAGCCAGTCCAGCTTAGTTTCCCCAAAGCTGGATTAGGCTGAAAGCTTAGCAGAAGCAAAAATTGTTTTTGAAAGTTCTTTTGTTGGTGTAACAGGCAAATACTAATGTGCTCCTCCTTCTCTTTTCAGGAGTGGCCACACATTACTTGCCTTCTGGTTTTCCCGTCAAGAAGGAAAACTAAATCGACAGCAAACTATTGAACTGGGACATCACATTCTCAAAGCACATATTTTTAAGGTAACAAAAATTAAAATGAAGACTCATGCCAACCTCATCCCCATCATGTATAATCTGCCAACGCTGGCAACGTTCAGTCTCTTCTTGTTTTAGGGCTGCTGTGAGAAGTGTGATTGCTGCATGCTGCTGAAATGTATAGAAGTTAGCTTTACAAAATTGGCAGTGGTATATAAGAAATTCTTGAAATTAAACCATCCTTCAGACTGTAAATTCAAGAGAGAGCCTCTTAGCTAGAATCCCTCTCTTACCGTAAGAGGTTTCTTCCCGTCTAAGATGAATTCCTGTAACAACATCTAGGAAAAATAAATCTTACAGAATTCAAAGGCTTTGAAGAACTCAACCCAGAGTTTAGGTTGTAAAAGGAAAAGGCACTTAAATCTGAAGGTTGATTCATTTTACTTCTCATACAGACATCTAACACCTGGATAATTAAAAGGCAAGCTTGGACATGAACAGCAATGTGACCCATAAATTAAATGTTGTTCTTCGGCCTGCTGGCCCTCATACCAGGAGATGGAAAAGAAAGAATGGATTTGTAAGGTCATAGGAAATAAAGAATTTCTTAAAACTATTAGGATCAGTGGGTGTGCTTAACACTGATAAAAATGAGGCTGTATTTTCATTTGGTCTATATATGATTTTACAAAGTTAAGAACTTCTGCAGTTCTATTAGTATTTTTAGGTCAAACATTTCTGTCCTGTGTCAGTTCTGTATTTATTTGCTGGTTTCTCTGTGCTTTATTCATGATCCAGTATAGTAGTGACATCTCCTTGTTTGGGAAAACAATGGCTAGAGCCAAAGGGAAGAACCCCAGGTCAAAGCATTACCCAATCAGTGTAATTTTCAAATTTGGGGATATGTTCCCAAGGCCCAATTTAGTAGTGAATTTAGTATTCAGCTGAATATTACATTAAAACTGGCTCCAAAGCTTTGTTGTTTCACACTTCTCTGGTAGAAACAAATGGGGTTTCAGGAGCTAAACAAATGACAATTTTCATTGAGTGGAAAAGTTGCCTGTAGATTCCACATCTAATTGAGCAATATTTACAATAGTAGAAAATGCCTATTAGCATATGAAAAATGTCAGTACTGCCTTCTGTTTCTAATCACTCGGCAAAATCCCTGTTCTTGCAATGCTGCAGCAAGAATAGCATGTCCCGGTGACAGATCAGCATAACAGTATGTCATTTAGAAGTACCGTAAAGTTTTGAAAGGCTTTGGATTAACTGGATTAGAAACACTGTAAAACTTGGTCTTTTGGTTTTCCTTGAATAGATTTATTTTTATTCCTTATTTTAACAAGTGTTTACTGAGGATTTGTGTGTTTACTGAGTGAGACAATAGATGCATTCGTTTTTGAAAGGAGGCATTAAACTGCAGTACTGCAGAGCGTTTTTTAAGATCTTGAACATTCTTTTAAGAAAATATTTCAGACAATACGTATGCACATTCCTGCTGTTTCTGACCATATTTGCTTCTAAACAAGCATTTTTTCCACTCAAGCCTTTCATTCTGCCTGGTCTTTTAGTGAAGTCATTACAAGTAAGACGAGTTTTCTTCCAAGAGAGGAGCGTGTCAGGTCATAAATTCAGTGTGTTTTTCCCGAAGTATCTCATGTTATAGAAGCAGCTTTCTGCAGACACAAAGATCCTGATTTTGAAGGTATTTATCGAGGCTCAGTATCATTTTATTTCCAGTTTATTTACCCATCGTAAAGCTTGGTGAGGATTAAAACAGGGTTAAAGCATTTTGTCCAGCCAGGTAGAAATGAGGGTTAGCTACAGAGTCGAAACTTTGATTAAATAGGGAGGAAAACGTGTTTATCAGATCCCTGTCACTTCACATCCACCAGCAGTTGTGCAAAATAACGAGGGGCCGCTTGGAACGGCTGGGTGCAGCAGACGAGCAAAGCGCGGCCGCGAGGAGCTGGTCTGGCAGCTGGGTGCAAGGAAGCTCCTTCGCTCGGTGGCTGAGATCTGCTGGTGCTCTTTCTTAGACACAAACATCCTCAAACAGTTTGGGGAAAAAAAAGTACAAATGTTTTAGTCTTTTAAAGCAATTACCAGTCTTAACAGGAGCATATGGAAACCCAGCTTGGGAAGCCTGGCATGGAATGAAAGGGCAAGGAGAGAAATGTGCAGTAATGATACGAGAAGACCTAAACTTCGAGCTAACGTATGTTTTACAAATCAACCAAAGAGAAGTCTTTAACTTGATCTTAAATTAGTTAGCTGAAATGTCAGTAATCCAGAAGTGGGTGTCCCTCGTCTCCAGATTGAGCGTGTAATGGCAATTACAGGCTGAAACACATGCTGTGACAGCTGAGGGTATGTAAAGGTGGCTGAAGGTGTCTGATGTTCCTTGAAAAACAACCTTACAAGGAGCTCGTGTTGGATTTTGCGTCAAATCCTTGACTCTGTCACAGGCCACAGACAGCATTTGGTTTCATTCCTGCTCTTGTTGGATTTCTGTACGTGTGTCACAGCAGTCGTCGTGTCACGGCGCGGCTGAGACAAAGCCTTAGGGCTGTAGGAAGGTACGGGTACAAGAGGAACCGGTGGCCAAATAGCAGAGGAAGCAGTACGTTAGAAATGAAGGATGCTGACAGCTGCATCCAAGAGTAGTGCAGGACAAAAAAAAAAAAAGAACAAAACAAAACATAAGAACAAACTAAGCCTGTTTGAAAATCAGGATTGTGGGGGCTTGGCAAGGTTGTCTGAATGAAATGTGCACGGTCAGGCCATGCCTCCGTCCTGCCAGATGGTCTCAGCGAAATGGAAACCACTCATCCTATTTCAGTCTGATGTTGTGTCGGGCTGGGATTTGCTTTTGCTGAAGGGCTCAACCTGCTTTACAGAGAAGGGAAACAGAGAGCCGGGAAGATATTACCTGTAAAATGAGAAATAGTGCAGGTTTGTTTCAGCAATGCTAGCGGGGTCGAGTGTATTTATTCCATAAAGGATAAATGTCATCTTTTATGCATTGCACTAATATCTAAGTATATATGTTCTAATAGTGGTTGCGATTTTTATAGCGTATGTGATTATTTTCAGATGGCCATTTAAAAAATACATACTCTTTCCCTTGGTCCTGGTGGTGACTCAAACAGCTTGTTTATGGGTTTGGTAGTATCATAGCTATTTTTGAATTATTTTAACTGTTTATTATAAAATGGTTTTCCATTTGTCAAATGATACTGTACCGAGTTCACTGGAATTTAGTATTGACTTCCAGTGTCCTGTGTTGTGTCATCTCAAAAGCAACACTTAGCAGCCGCTAAAATTCCTCGGTTCCTTTTCTGCCTGAAGCAGGAGCAGCTATTTTTCTCTTCAGTTCCCTGCATTATGAAGAAAACAAGCTCATGCTTTATGTATAACAGCTTGTGTAATCTTTTTGCTTTTTTAAAAAATTTGTGGTAAAACTGTTTTAAGTGACAAGCCTGCTGGTGCAAAGCTTCCGAGCACCTTTCACACCTGTGTGGCAGAGGTCTGTAACCCAGCCCAGCAGCGGGCTCAGCCGGTGATTCCTGCACTGTGGGCATCTTCCTCGAGGTGAAACAAATCCCATCGCCTGCTGCTGGTCCTCTTCCCACAGCCCCGCGCCGCGTGTGTCAGTCCCTCGCTGCAGGGGGGTCCACAAGTCTTTCCAAAATGTGATCCTGCCACCCTGCGCAGGTACAAACGGCCACACCGCACGCGGGGAGGTAGGAATCAGGCTTTGCATATCCAAACAAAATTAAAGATGGCTGTACAGTTTCCATGGAAACAGCAGATTTAATGGTAAATCAATAGCAGAACAGCTACGTGTAGGGCATATCCACAGCGCACGGCGGAGCACAACGCGCAGCAAGGCTGCCGTTCGCTTGCCGTGTCCCCGTTCATCCCTCTGGTCTTTGGCTGGGCCATTTGCTAACCTCTGTTGGCTACAAAGCAATTGTCCCTTCGGTAGCAAGGGGGACCACTGCTTACCAATGCCGTGGTCTGCTGCTTAGCATTGCCGAAGGAAGGTGTCACAGCTCCTGTACATTGCTTGTAGCCTACTCACGTACGCCAACTGGAAAGGTTGGAGACAGTCTGGTATTAGAAATGGAAATGCTGTTCGAGCCCGTGGTTAAGACTTCCTTAATTTATCTTATTGTGATCGGGTATTGTCATCTCGTTTAAGCCTGTGAATAATAAGGAAACTTTGTGAATCGGTTCTGCCAAAATAGCATGTACTTTATTCAAAAGGAAGAAAGGAGGCATGCTGTGCTCCTCGGCATAACGTTTTCTGGGGGAGGTGAACGGATTCGTGTTGCTCACCGTTTAATCCTGCCTTTCTTAGACTTTGGAGATGGCTGCAGAAACTTTGCAAGTTATTTCCTACAAGCTTATTAACTCAGTGCAAAGGTCGGATGTGGCAAATGATCGTGTTATCTTGTGAGCAAACATCAGTGTCATGAAACTGTTTGAAGTCCTTAGACCCAGGAGGGTCTGCCCAGTGTAATTCACTGTCTCTATAAGCAATCCTCCCGTGCTGCTGCTGTTTTAGAGATAAAGTTAAGTTTGAGTGTGGTTACTGAGCTAATCCTGGACTACCAGCCTGGGTTTCTACTGTATAAAAGAAAGCATAATTTGTGAAGTGCTTTTACTAATGTTGTCACCCAGTAGCAAAATTAATACACGGGGCTTGGATCAAAGTCATCTTTTCTGTTTCACAGGGGCTGAGTAAAAAAGTTGGTGTTTCTTCCTCCATCCTCCAAGGGCTTTGGATCTCCTACAGTACCGAAGGCCTTTCCATGGCACTGGCATCACTGAGAAACCTCTACACCCCAAACATCAAGGTACTGGGGAGGAGAGCTGGAGGGGTTCAGAGCTCACACGAGAAGCTTCCACTGCTGTGCAGTCACCAAGTCCAGGACATTCCAGGCAGCTGCCTGGCAGCAGCTGAGCAGCTGGCTGGGTATTGTGCAGGCACTGGTATAACTTGCTGAGCTGTCTGAAACCGGATTTGCCCCCAGAGTTGCCCTGTATGCTCACCCTTGTGTGAACAAGGAGAATGTGGGGTCCATCTCTCTGTCGTGTCCTTGCCACACTCTCCACCATTGGGTGCAGCATTTCCACTGCTGCCACATGCAGAGGGAGCGGAGCAAGCCGGGGAGTGGAAGGGATGACCAAAGGCAGCTCTAGAAGAGGATCCCATGGGAAGCAGAAGTTTTTCTCTCCTTGTGTTTTCATTTCACACCCTCACATGAGAGAGACTGTGTCCCCAGCTCTTGTGACCAGCTGTAGTGAGTTTGGTCTGGTAGGAAGTGAAATGGCACCGTTCAGAGCACATTCTTTCAGGTGAAAGTTTAAATCTAGCTACCTAAAATGGGACCATATATTTGGCAAGTGTTTTTATTGGGCATTTTATTCCTTCGCTATTTGCTTTGACATGTGCAGAGGGCCCTGGTTTAAATTTTTGTCTTGCCTTGACGATAAACTCATGTCTCTGCACAAAACGCAGCTAAGGGGAGCTTTGCTTTTTCTCTGTAGGTCAGTCGGCTGCTGATTCTAGGAGGTGCAAATGTGAATTACCGGACAGAAGTTCTGAACAACGCCCCGATTTTGTGTGTCCAGTCTCACCTGGGGTACACAGAGATGGTGGCTCTGCTCTTGGAGTTTGGTGCCAATGTAGATGCCGCTTCTGAAAGCGGCCTGACCCCCCTTGGATATGCTGCTGCTGCTGGATTTCTAAGTATTGTTGTGCTGCTGTGCAAGAAACGGGCCAAGGTAAGGTGATTACGTTCCTCTAACAGCTGACTTAACATATTCCACACTTAGGTGAGGCAGAACAGGAGCTGCAGGAAGGATATCTTACACTTACTAAAGAATATCCCCTCTCAGATGAACGCAGGATGCTGCTGCGGAGGGTTTGCTTTTCTGTTAAAAGGTAGTGGCTTTCAAAATCTCACCATAAAACCAAAGGCAAGTAACTCTGGAGAGTCTGTAATTAGTATTCTGGAATTCAGGTCTGGTGCAGGAACTGCCTAATCGTGCTGCACTAATGGCCCGCTGAAGTATGTTCTGGAGAAGTCCTTGAACCTCACAATGTTAAAATGGCAACGTCGCTTTTGCAGCGCAGAGTGTTCTTTAAATATCTCGTTGAGACACATTTTCCAAAAATTTCTATCAGACTTGTCCTAGAAAAATACCCTTTGTTTAGCTTTGTGGTAAGTGTTTGGAGTTTTAATTGTATATAATGAGTCAAGTTTAAATATTTTGATGAAGAAGAAAATCGTACTGATATTTGAAGTGAAGCCTCCTGGAAACAATTTGTGGTTTCTCTATATGTTTAGCTTCAGTTCAGAAAGCAAAATACGGGTTTGTGTAGTTGTGGTATGAATGTCAGGATGACTGAGAGACCGTTCAGATCTTGCCATGTTGTCTGTAATAATGCAAGGACAGTAAGAAGGAAAAAAAGAATGCTGCTTTTATGAGGATATTTTGAGAGCTGGGTGAGTCCCTGTCACTTGGTGAATCTGCTCCCTCACAGAGGACAGGAATATTTGGGATTCACAATGC
Source organism: Heteronetta atricapilla (assembly GCA_011075105.1). Classification (NCBI taxonomy): domain Eukaryota; kingdom Metazoa; phylum Chordata; class Aves; order Anseriformes; family Anatidae; genus Heteronetta; species Heteronetta atricapilla. Next base: position 2,578,283 of record CM021757.1, read on the forward strand.
GATTCAAAAGTCTCCAGGCTTTCCTTGAATATCCCTACCTTTATCGAGGTGCCCAACACCCCAGTACCAGCTGGGTTTAGTTTGGGGATGGGATGTTTAATGATGGCAAGCAGAAATGAAACACTGCTGTGTGAGTTTGTAAATGACAAATGACTTAGCAGAGCATGGAAGTGGTTAATTGGCAGGAGGATGGATGGTAGCCGGTCTGCCTTTCCCGTTCTCACCGAGTTGCTGCTTTTGTGATAGGACCCAGAAATCCCAGTCGATGTATTCAGACATCAAGTGAAAACTGTGTCGTGTCCTGAAAAGCCTACCAAATAAGTTCCTGCAGGGCTGCCAAATGAAATCTCTGTTTCCTGTTGACTTCTGCTTGCATTGGTTCCACATTAGGGTGTTGGACTACAAGCTGAGGCACTTCTGCCTCTCTTGAAAGAATCGTGAAATGATATCTGAGAAACAAGCCGTTTTCCCTTTTGTGGACTTGGGTAAAGGAGACGACATCACGAGTATGATTTCAGTCCTCAAGAAAACATCGTCGCTGTATTTCAGGACACAAAGGGAAAAACGGTTTTGCAGCCTTTGAGCCTGAAGAAAACTGAAGCTTAAAAAAAAAAAAAGGCGACTTACCCAAAGCAAACACTTGTGGCCAAGAGGATGCCTAAGCCTGAGGCACAGTTTCTTTGGGAATAGCTGTTTTCTGGTCGTGGAAGAGGGATAGTTTACCAGAAATATTCACATCTTGCACACGTGGCATTATTTTGAAACCGGGGCTGGAAACTCTGAAGAAAGGAAGACGCTTTGCCCAAGATGTGGCTTAATTGTGTTTTGTCGTCTTCTCTTTTCAAGGTGGATCACTTGGACAAAAACGGTCAGTGCGCTCTGGTTCACGCTGCTCTCAGGGGACACTTGGAAGTGGTGAAGTTTCTGATCCAATGCGACTGGACCATGGCTGGGCAACAGCAGGGAGTGTTTAAAAAGAGCCACGCCATCCAGCAGGCACTGATCGCTGCAGCCAGCATGGGGTACACGGAGGTAAGTCTCACCAGCCCATCACTGTCTCCGGGGGGTTTTGGGGAAGCCAAAAGTTAACGACGTTTCCTAGCCAAAACGTGGAGCAGAGGGGGTCTGGGAGGTGGAGGCAGTGCCCCTTCTCTTCTTCCCCTTCCCATCCAAGGGTTCACAGATCCCTTGGCAAACAGTGTGGTCTGGGCAGGCTTCCAAGAGAGGACATGCAACGAGCCTGTAAGTTGTTGGAATAAACCTTGAAGGAAGGGTGGGTAAACAGCGTGTTGCTTACGCCACTCCTCCAAGCACTCAGGGGAACATGAGACCACGCGGCTTCGGTCTGTTTGCTGGGGGGAGAGAAGAGCTGAAGAGCTTGCTCCTGTCGTAGTGATTATGATTTGCTGATATGATAAATGTGCATTTTCCTTCCGAGAAGCTGTATGTGAGCATTTTTGAATTGGTTGATTTCTTTGCTAAATTGAGCTCCTCTCATTTACTTGACTTGAGACTTTGCTTTTGTTAAGTATAATCCATGAAAACATAGGTAATGTGCTCTGATCAGAGGAGCTAATTAAAGAAAGCTGGGGAATTCCTATTAGCTAAGTGACTGTGAGCTGAACCGATTAGAAGCAGATGTGACTTCAAAACCAGAAAGATCTGCACGCGGAGGACATAATTTGTAACAGGGCACAGCAATTTTTGAATGAGAATTCCCCCGCAGATCATACCAGTCACCTTAATAAAAAGCAGTTTAAATTAATGTTGTACCCTACATGTATGTGGTTGCTTACAGAAAATACTCCAGCTCCTTGTTTTGAGGTGCTTGTAGCCCTAGATGTAAGCTGATGATTAATTTGCTGTTTTTTCTCCAGCTTCAGTGATGAAACAAGTATTTTGCATGTTTATAAAGTGATCTTAATCACTGGTGGAGCCACACTGGAGTCCTTGCTGGGATTATACTCTAGTGTAACCAGACTGAGCTTTAAGCTTTAGTCAGGCAACACAAAGCCCACTGAGTACAGCCCTCTCCTGGGTTCCCAGCTCCCCTCATGCCGCTGTCATTCCCGATGTCCCACGTAGCATGAGAGCAGCTGGAAGATGGCAGTTATCTCCAAAATCCCTGCCCCACTGCCAGCCAGCCTGTGCCCACAGGCAGCTGCACGCAGCAGAGCAGGCACCGCTTCCTCGCAAGCACTCAGCAAATGCTCCTCCTAGCCCAGACCCCAGCAGATAATTGTTTCTCCTAGACTGAGAAAAATGGTTTTGTCCTTCAGTCACAAAAGTAAAATCTCAATTTTCTTCTTAGCCTCTTGTTTTCTCATGGCATGTGCTCCAAACACCAAAATTGCCTGCCAGTTTTCAGTCAATTAAATCCTTTAATTTACCCTGTAAAGAAGTTAGCTCGCTTCTCTGAGGTTTCAAGCATCCACAGCTGGAAGAAAAACATAGTGGAAGTCTTTTTAACGGTCTGCTTAAAGATGGTACTTAATAGAAAGGAGCTAATGGTTTCTGGAAGTAACTTCATCGTGGCTGTAGCTTAAGATAATGAAGAGGCTAATGACTATAACTGCGCCATTACGTCAGTTGCCTGTCACTCGGTTTTCCCAGCAGGAAAAGCGAATGGTCCCACTCATCGCACCCCGCCAGGTGAGTGAGAGGCAGTGCAGATGGGCAAACAGCATTTCTGCACCGGCTGCAGCATCTGTAGCTCAACCTGCAGCAAAGCTGCCCCCGCTGTGTGCCTCGTGGGCTGTAGCAGAGCAGCCACCGATCCGAGGAGCTGGCGTTACAGAGGCTCGTCGCGTGCAGTCCTTTTGAGACACTCGGGGTTCTCGTGCTTTTATGGGGCAGCAGGTTCAGCGACTGATCTCTGGAAGAGTATTTACTCGAGCTAAGGGTGCCAGGCAGAGACTTTGTTCGTTTTCATCCATGTGTTCAGAGCAGCTCATGTTCAAATGTCAGTAGTTTATATATAACGCACCCAAGTTCGTGAGCTGACATGTCATTTTGTTTCAGATTGTCTCCTACCTGCTCGATCTTCCAGAAAAAGATGAAGAGGAGGTGGAGCGAGCACAAATCAACAGCTTTGACAGTCTTTGGGGAGAGACAGGTGATTTCTATAGATGCTGTAGCTTTTCCTGCATGTTTGTATTTATGGTCTCCTGCCACCTGACACATCCCTGATCCCTGCCTTTGTTTCGATGAAGGGAAAAAGATCAGTTCCTCTGATTTGATTTCAGGTGATTTACAGATGCCAAGGTTCAGTTTGCACTCTACTTAAGTAAAGGGTTTGGCTTTTGAAAATCCTGAGCTTCTGCAGCTCCTGGCAGTAATTTCTCTGAAACATCTCGTCTTAAGTTAGATGGATGCAAAGTTCTGCTCTTCCTTTCCTGATATTTGGCATATTTATCCAAAACATCATCCTGTTCCACTCTCCCTTTCCTTGTAACATGCAGCACTGACTGTTAAATTATCAATTGATTTTCTGAAATCTCATCATTATTTAGCACCTAGTAATTAAAGAAAAAGTCCTTTTTCTGCAACTTTTTTTCTTTGTATTGATGAGAATAATGCAGAAGCCCTACCCTTCTAACTCCTACCAAGCAAAAGCAGCATTCACCTCTTTTACTTCACACGCATGAACTGCACTATCATCTCCATTCCTTGAGATATTCAGACTTGGAGTTTCTAGCTTTTAACCCCAGTGACCTCCTAAATATTATCCACCGTCTATTGTACTCAGCTCACTAATCTACTTGCATCATTGGCAATGTTCCTGTCAACTTAATACACCAAGGTAATGTTCCTGTCTGGGTAACAGAGCACTGATTTTGATTCTGTCAGCTTTGTTTAAAAGTGACGTGATCCAAGGGTACAGAGACTGGCTGGCATCAGCGTTGTGCGTGGTCAGGTTGCCTCCGGTCTGAAGACCCAAGAGCTGGGTTACGTTTTGAGCTGATTCCTGTGCATGTAGAATTGAAAATGTAGCCTTATTACAGTGTTGTAATGAATGGAGCCTACCAGAGACTATTCCTTCTGAGCAACCTCAGCTTTAAATGACAGAGGGAGAGAGGAATGAAGCGTCCCAGCACGGAGCTGGCCACAGCAGGGCTGCTCTGGGCCATTTGCTGGGCATTAGGAAAAGCAGCGGCTGGCTGCACCCACCGGGACGGAGCAGAGCAGCAAGGGCACGGTGCCATTATTGGTGGAAGTAAGGCCAAGATGTACAAACAGGTGATTTAAAAGTGCCCCTAGGGTGTCACAGAAGCAAGAAGAAATTGGATATAGAATTCTTCAAAGGAAATGACGGAGTACTGGTAATTGGTAATGGGACAGTGGCATTTTTACTGGCTAGCCAGGTCCTAACCCCAGGTCAGAGACAGCTCATCCAAAACCGGCTCTGGCATTTGGCTCCTGAGGAAACAAACAGTCCTGCTGCAGAATAGCAGTGGAACAGCAGAACAGAAGGTAGTCCAGATGTCTTCAGAGTTTGATCAGAAGCCACTGAGATGACTTCCTGCAATGTAACCTCAGAAGCAGCAGCAGCTACTGCAGATAGTCTTCTCTTTTGGGGTTCAGATAGTCCTCGGTTGTCTGGATTAACCTGGCACACCCTTGTATGAAGCTATACACGTTTTCCAGCTGTTGTGTGATTCTTCTCTTCCCTGGAGTCTTCACAGGTCACAACTCCCAGCCTTCTCTCTCCTGGTCAGCTGTGCTCTCTGGGCCTAAAGCTGAGCTCCATGCTCTGCTCCCTGAAAAATCCCAGCTCATCTCTTTCCTCTTTCCTCCTTTCCTGGGCAGCTCTGCTATACCCGACGTGCCTGTTGCCTCAAGGACTCTTCAGCAGAAACCGTTCCCCTCTCTGTCACCCTTCCTCCCATACCTTTCCTCACTGATGCCAAAAGCTGGACTCACACAGACCTCGAGAAGTTCTGGGCTTCTGAGGGGATAGCTGGGAATGCAGACCTGGGATTTGCAAGTTGCACACAAACTAAGGAAGTAAGATGGGAAAATGAGCAAAACTGAGCCAACCACCAAATTCTGCAGCATTTTCTCCCATCACAGGCAAGACAGTTTAGATGGATCACAAGGCTCCCTTGTTTTATTTTTATTTTCCCAAAAGTAAATAGCAAGTTTAGATACATTTGAAGAGAAATTCTGGTTCCAACCTAAAAATAGTAATCTGTTCTGAAAATCTGAATCACATCTTTTCCCTTTGTTGATACTTGTTGCTCATGTGTCTAATCTTCCATAGAGCAGAGCTGACTGCCTGGCTTAGTGGTATCAGCCTGATATCATCCAAACGGCAGTGCCAAGTTACATCATAAGTTTAGGAATTGCTGACAGCACAACTCCAGATGGATTACTTACCCCTGGGACAAGACTAATAGCAAAACCCAGCCCAAAAGTATCTGAGTCACTTGCAATAACTCCACCAGAGCTGGAGGTGCAAATGCAGCCATAGCGACTACATCAGAAAGCGTTTGTCCTGCTGCCAGCCCGTGAAACAGATACACGCGCCATGTAGGAGCCAGGAGCACGCTGCAATTTCATGATTCCTTCTCCAGATAAAGTTGTTGGGTTTGGATTTTTTTCTTTAAGAAAACAGACACGCTTTGTACAACAGGCAGGGGCAGAATGTGCCTTAGCAAATCCCTTCTGCTTGTCTGACGTCCTCACCGGTGGAGGGGTGCATGTCCACGCCTGCAGCTTGTCCGGGGTTTTGTTGAGCTGGGCCTTGAGAACTGCAGCAAGTCTTTATGGCAGTTGTGCCAGGACTTTGTTATTACAGCGTGAGTTGTTCTCATGGCACCAGACCTCATAGAAGAGTTGCAACTTGAACATGGATGTTTTCCAGCTCTGATGGCTGCTCCTTGGCTGGGCTTGGTGGATTCATGTTCTTCACACTGGGCCATGAGCTCTCTGGCAGACAGTAGAGCTTCAAACGTAACCATTTCCATTTCTCATATCCTCTATCGCCTTCCCTTGGCTTTTCCAGTCTCCTTTGGGCAGATGGAGGCAGCCTGGGGGAAGCCTTACCTTGGGCTGTGGGTTTTGCGGTGACTAGCAGCTCCTGCAGGCACACAGAAACGGTGTGGTGATGTCAGGAGCAGGCTGGTAAGAGCATCTCAGGAGAGCTGGAAGGCTTAAATAAGCACAACTTCTAGAAGGTTTCCCGAAGCTGTTTAATTGAGCTTTTGGGCTTGGACAGATGGACACAGCTGATTCCACAGGACAGTGCTATGGGTCTGAGGCGCCAGCGTTGGAGCCTGGAGCATGAAAATTTCAAAAGATGTGTTGGCTGGAAGGCTGGAGGTGGAGGGGCGAGGCACCTGCCTTCGGAGCAGCCAGTATGGAGCTCATCGTCGCCGGAGGGACTGCAGGAGGTTGCCCGCCCTGACCTTCTGTTCAGAGCACAGACACTGCTGAAGTCGAGGTGTGCCTTGATGAGCTGGTACCCTACGGTCCAGCCACCTTTTGTGCTCCTTTCACCCCGCAGAGTTCTTCCATTTCTGAGGTCGGCTGCATAGATAGCTGCGTGTTACACAAGGCCTGCCTGGCTGGGTTTGTCTGGCAGCAGGCAGTGAGCCCGGGTCATCAGTGTGGGACTGTCCTGGAGCAGCACGGGCTGGCAGCTCGGTAGCACAGAAGCTTTTAAGCTTCCCCTGAGCTGGAGCTGCAAAGGACAGGCTGGAGCCACATACTCACACCACTTGTTTTGACCCCAAGAAGTGAAGAGCATCAAGGTACATCAGTGCTGGTAACCAGGAAAGCAGAGGGGAAGAGGGGATGGCCTGGATCAAATCATCCTGTTCAGTGAAGTCTTTTCCAAATACATTTCATGGTGAACACCGAATACTTAGGTGACTTACAGTATCTTCATTGTTGCAACCATAAGTCATTTTGACGTGAAATACCTCAAATTAACCTGCAACATTTCAAGTGCAGGCAAGTTAGAAATAGAAGCCAAAAGCCCTGCATGCCGATCCCTCTGCCGTGAACATTAGACACAGTCCTCCTTCTATATTTGTAGCTTACGTTTAAAACCCACATGGAGCTGATTATAGATTTTGCAGTATGTTCTGCTTGTGGCAGGGAGATGATTTTTCTTTTAACTCTTGGTGTCTCAGCTCCGAGAGAAGAAAACTCGACCATAATGTGGAACAGAATAGAGAATTAATTAAATCCCCCACCATTAACAGTGTTGCAGTTGGAAACCCATCAACACCTCGTAATCAGCCATCCCACAGAAATGTACTTCAAAGAAAAAAACAAGCTACGTCAGTTAGAAATAGACTCCCACCTTCTGCTCCAACTCCTACCAGAAGCAGCAGAGCCAGAGGAGCCGTGCTGAAGCGCACAGAAAGTTGGGGAGAGGAGGGAGGAACTGAAAAGTCTAAAATTAATACCAAAGACGAGCCAAAGGCAGGTCCTGCCCTTGACTATTTTTGGGCTGAAGGTGTCGTTCCTAACCCAACGGTACTTGGAGTTAGCAGAGCCTATTTTGACAGGGGGAGAGGCGTCAGGTGTTCCTTTCTCCCAGAGCACCCGGAATACTGAAGCTGAGGGGTGATTTGGGTTTTGCACAAAGACCCTTGCAGGTAGGATCGGTCCTGGCCAGAAACAAAGGCTGGAATCGGGGTTGTGCCTCGAGAACGTGTGAGCACACACGTGCAGCTCTGGCTTTCCGGTTGTTTCAGAGATGGACAGGCTAAAGTGAGGTATTACAAAGAGAAATCCTCCATCTCAGTGGTGCTGCTCCGTGCTAATTCTGACAGAGAAAAGCCCCAAAGCCCCCTGACTTCCTGTGGCAGACAGGAATCTGCCTGTGCCTCCAGCTCGGTCCCGCACTTCACAGAGAATCCTTCCAGGTTAATCTTCCAGGTTGGAAGAGACCTTGAAAATCACCCAGTCCAACCTCTGACCTAACACTACCAAGTCCTCCACTAAACCGTATCACTAAGCTCTACATCTAAACGTCTTTTAAAGACCTCCAGGGATGGTGACTCCACCACTTCCCTGGGCAGCCCGTTCCAGTGCCTAACAACCCTTTCGGTAAAGAAGTTTTTCCTAATACCCAACCTAAACCTCCCCCAGCTTTCACAGGGATCTCACATAGTCAGGATCTTGGTGAAAATAGTCATGGGCAGGTTGCAGAAACTTGTCAAGCAAGCACGTAGCCAAAGGTCTGTGTTTTTTCTGGAAATTGTGCCTGTGCTAAGACACACCGGCTCTTACAGTCTGTGGCTTTTGCCTGTAGGAGGCATGAGGGGGAATGGTGAAGGTTCCCCATGCCAAAGCCCGGCATTCCTCTGCAACAACGCCACCGACTTGAGTTACACAGGCCTGTGGATTGTTTTACGCTTACTGCAGCTCTCATCCGCCTTCACCACAACTTGCTGAGAATGATAAAAGTTGATAGGGACAATCAGCCTCTTTCTGCAACGTTACAAGGTCTTTTCAGAGGAGCTGCCCTCTGAAATAAACCAAACCGTCCGGTGAAAGCTAGAGCTGCTCGGGCCCGTCCCATTTTCTTGGTTCATTTTGCCTGTTGGGGTGGGCTGGGGGTTGCATCTGGCATTTGGGGCACCCTCCCGCTGGTATCCGCTCACCCCTCTCCTCTCCCCGGCAGCTCTGACGGCGGCGGCGGGCCGAGGGAAGCTGGACGTCTGCCGGCTGCTCCTGGAGCAGGGCGCCGCCGTGGCGCAGCCCAACCGGCGCGGGGTGGTCCCGCTCTTCAGCGCGGTCAGACAGGGCCACTGGCAGGTGAGCTGGTCTTGCATGGCTTCCAACCGACCCCTGACAAAGTAGAGAAGAAAACGCAGCTCTTCCGAGGATTATAATAATGAAAAGAAGAGCTTTTGCCATTTTAAACACCCCGAGCTCCTGCTCTCTGCAGACAGCTTTTGTTTATGTGCTGTGTTATCGCGCCGTTTGGCACACAAACAGGATGCGCTTGGCTTAAAGGGATGTTTTTCCCTTTACCTGCCTTGCTTCTTCCATGCCCTAATGCTGCAGCAGTAATCCCAGAGAGCGACACACAACTCAGGGGCGCAATTTCAAGATGTGAAGATCTTGAAATCGTACTGTCCCTTTTCCCTTTTCCCCTGGTCCTTCCCAGCCCTTCTTTCCAGCAGCCTCTCCAGGTATGTCCCCGCTTTGTGTGTTGCAGATCGTAGATCTCTTACTCACCCACGGTGCTGATGTGAACATGGCAGACAAGCAGGGGCGGACACCGCTGATGATGGCTGCATCCGAGGGACATCTGGGCACGGTGGAGTTTCTGCTTGCACAAGGTCAGTGCTTGGAAGCGTGGTGGAGGCCACGGTGAGCCCTGCCGCTGTGTCCTGCACAGCTGGAGTTCGTAGTGTCAGGGAGGATCGTGACCCCATTGATGGATGGGGCACTGGAGGGGTTCTCAACATCTTACCCGGCTTTTTGGAGAGCAAGGTTAGAGTAGGCAGAGCATTCATCTTGGCTGTCCGCTTTGTTTTCTCTTTGACGCTCACAGCCTCAAAACCCCACATTTGGGTAATTAACACATCAGCGTGGGACAGGTGCTTTGAGCATTGAGTTAAGAATATGTTCTAGAACAATCAACGAGACAAAAATCAACAAGTGCTGCAACTGAGCCACAAACGCTATGGACCAGACGAGTGAGACTCAACTACAGGGTTTGGGGCACGTTTTAACACTCCCATTTTTAGCAGCAGTATTGTTACCCACAGTTTTGACACCCACATCAGCAGGAGGGCAAGGCCCTGACACGGGCAAGGATTTGGTATATTGGGTGAAAACAATACAGGATTGTTTCAAAAATAGTCTGCCCTTCAGTCTTGCACTCACAGGTTCACTTTACTCGGTACTTTCGGTGTCTCATAACTCCTCTTCACTAGGAGTTACTCAGTCAACAAGAATGTCTTCCAATTTTACTCATTTCTGATGTAAATGTTTGAGGTGAGTCAGAACAACACAGTCTGCAACCTGTGCAAACATGATTATTACTTATTCCGTAGCTCCTTAGATCCTTTTTTTTTTTGACTGATAGCCAATGTTTGGTTGGTTTGTTTGGGTAATTTTCCATTATTTTTGGCTAGACATAGCATTTAATTCTTGTATTGTTATTTGATATTCTTATTTCAGGTAAGATCCCTGCTTGGGAAAGGGATATTTTCTTCATGTTTTAAGCGACTGCGTCTGACCTCGTAGCCAGAACAAAAGACACCTGCACATTTTACACAGTAGTTGTAAAAACATTTTTTTTTTCCACTGTAAAACTGCCAGGTTTCCAAGTGCAAGTTTCCCCTTGCCTGTCCGTCCTGAGCCACAGGCCGGTGGGATCTTTGCTGTTCAGGGCTGTAACCTGCAAAGGGACGTGACAAAGATCAGTTTGAGGCATCGAGTTTATTATGAATTAATTCAATTAATTCTCCTCTGTTTTGCTTTAAAAAACATCAAATTGTGCTGTCTCTAGATGTTTGAGCAGTGCCATGGCCCTTTTTGCACCTTGCCATGTGTAAAATGATTAAAATAAGTGTGTTTTGGCAGACTTGAGAACTGTGCACATTGGTGAAGACTGGGTCGGTGAAGGATGAAAATAGCAGATAATCCGATCCTGGCTTTGGGTGGCCAACAAACGTGTGTAATGTTTCCCTGGCTATTTGGACACCAAGGGCCCAAGAAGTCAAATGCGTGGAAGTCTTCTCACTTGAAAAGGACCATCCTTCTAAATAGCTTCATAAACTCCGCTCTGTGCTCTAACACATGGTCCTGAAAAGTTAGCTCGAGCCTGGGCAGAGTACAGTGATATATGGTGGATCTTAATTAAAATGGCTTTGACAATCCTGTTCAATGTTTCATTAAAATCAAAGTGTGTGAATCATAAGCCATAAGCATTAATTAGTGTGTTGCAAAGCAAATCTCATTTGACTGTACTTGATTAACACAGTCAGCGTTTGTAAACACATTTTATTAACAGAGTTGTAGTCATCAATCAATCTGAAATCCAAATTTCTGGAGTTACCTGTTGCTCTCGCTTCGTGCCCAGAAGGAACGGACATGTGAGCCCTGAATTCAAACTCTCCTGGCTGCAAATCTGCCAACGCGGGTATTTGTACAAATCCATGTCAGACAAAGCAAATAGGTCTTGAGAAGTGTTCAGTTTGGAGAAACATTCATTCTCAATCTCATTTCCCTGCAAAAACCAGTCCCCGATGTTTTTACTGCCTTGAGGTATTTGGTTTGCGGGGCTGCTGCTCCTCGCTGGACGTCTTGTGCCTGTGACTCACGCACAGAGCTGAGCCTCGTCCCCACAGAGGGGTGACCCTGCCTGGGCATCTCTGGAGGTGTCCTCTGTACTGAAGGGATCCGACCAGCCTGGCCCCTTCCTGCTGCTCCTGATGCTCTGACAGACTCGGTGGAGTTTCTTTTTTCTCTCACTGGCTCCCTGTCTCACTGTTTTATGCTTTAGTCATTTTTTAAGGCAGGGGCAGCCCAGCCCCTCTCAGAAGGAAGCTGTTTTCCCCAGACAAAATCCCACTGCAGCAGGGATTGCTCCCAAGAGCTCACCCTAAGCCACTTGCCCTGCAAGCCATCAGCATGTTTCACATCCAACTGCCCTGATGCTAAGGAGGCCAGAGATCCCCCGAGGAGCGGAGGATGCCTTGTGGTGCAGTCACAGAGAGGATCCGGGAGCCACAGCTGCAAAGGGACCTTGGCTTTTCTGAGGACATCATGCCCAGCACGCACAGGAGGAGAGCTTTGGCATTTTGGTAGCACTTTGTGCTGTCCTCTCGTGGAGACCTTTGGCTTGCATTGCTGCCCCAATACCCTGAAGTCTTCATGTGTCAGCCTGAGGTATGGTGGCTCTTCCATGGGACTGGGAAAGGAGTGGGAAGGCTGAGCAATGATGAGGCTTTCCAGCCTTCCCTCTTCCTGTGGGACCTTTCTCACCTGCTCCAGAAGAGTTGGGAAAAAAAACATGAAAAGATTTTGCCTCAAGAAAGGAACAAATAAGAAGAGATGAAATAAGTTTTGTCCTCTTTTACTGAGCAGAAGGTGGCCTCCGTTAGCTGAGGGTCATCTCGAGAGCTTTCAGAGAGCTTCAGAAGGGTTCCTGGGTGCCACGTGGGGCACCCTTAGAGGAGTTGGTCGTAGATGTGAGCTGTCCTGCAGCCAGCGTACCACCTCGGCACACCAAGTCGCCCCAGCCACTTGTTTGCCACCCGCCTCGCTGGCGTTGTGCGCTGCCGTTTGGAGACAAGCAGCAGGCAGGATGCCGTGGCTGTGCTGGAAGCTCTAGATGCAGCTTTCTGAACATTATCTCCAGCAAATATTCCTGTGTTTTGCTCCTCTGCAAACAAGAAGTTGTGCAAACTGGAAGACGTAGCAGCTCGCGATCACCTTGGTAATGTGTGCTAACCAGGGGATGTGTCAGCTGGGATGAATGGGAAGGTTCAGGAAATTCACATTACTCCCCCACTTGCTAAGCTTTCTGGAGCCGGTGAAGAACACACGCTGGGTGGTTTCGAGTTCACCTACAGGAGAAGAAGACTGCAGCAGCAATTCAGCCCAGCCTGCTGGCAGCAGCATCCCGCAGGTAGCCACAATTCCTCGGAGGAGCAGAGCTGATACACATCTCTTCTGCACACTCAAGAGCAAGAGCCCTGCCTGTGCCATGGCAACAGGACTTGTCTTCGTGCCACGAAGAGGAGTGTTCACTTAATGCTGCTGTGCAGATCTCGTATGCGTACCCATATGCTGTATGAAGCAACACTGACCCGTTGGTATGGCAGCGCAATTTCTTCATCCAAGAAAATGTCAAGTCCCCCTCTCCTTGGCTTGCAGTTGGCAGTAGTTTATCCCACAACGTTGTATTTATGTTGGGTAAAGTTCAGGGAGAAATACTGCTGGAAATTGTGTCGATTCGGGTAAAGGGGAGGGAGTGAGGAGGGGGAAATCTGTGCTTTTTTAGAAGGAATGAGCTGAGTTGACTTAGTTCCCCTGGTACACTGTGACCTGCTGAAACAGCAAAATGGCCTTCATCCCTGACTCACACAGGCTGGAATGGGTTTCGATGAAAAACAGTTAAAAAGAAAGATTGATGTCTCAGATGAGGGATGTCAAATCCACCCTGCTGCTCAGAAGATGTTTGCCAGGACAGCCTACGGAGCCACATGTGAAAAAGTTTGCAGCTTGGTGTGAACAAACTCGCTTGCCACGGTTCCTATCCGCGCATTTGAAGTAGTGACGGAGGGTGGGATGCACGGTGGGAGAAATGTTAATAAAGTAATTAATAATTGTATACATAGCACTCTAAGCTGCCACTGCTACGTGATGGTTCGTTGTCTCCTACTGCTCAACGACAGAGCTCCCAAGTGAACTGACGCTCGTTCTTTCAGGTGCCTCCATCTCTCTGATGGACAAGGAGGGCTTGACGGCGCTCAGCTGGGCTTGTCTGAAGGGCCACCTGTCCGTGGTGCGTTCCCTGGTGGAGAACGGGGCTGCCACTGACCACGCCGATAAAAACGGACGCACTCCGCTGGACCTGGCAGCTTTTTACGGCGATGCGGAGGTGGTAAGTGGCCTGTAGTGTGTGCAGAACTAAAATGCTACGGAATGGTACAGCACGGCTTGATGTAGCAGCAAGCATCGTGCTTCCCCTCTGCACGTGCTTCCACAGGGGCAGTGCATGAGAGGGATGAAGCCTCAGCCCCGCAGAGGTGTTTCTGGCACAAGCAGTGGAGCAGAGCAAGCTTTGGCTGCTCGGACTTCACACCAGCAGCACACAGAGGTCCCTCCTGGGACAGAACTGACTGTCGCCTTTGCTGTTGCAGGTTCAGTTTCTGGTGGACCATGGGGCCATGATCGAGCACGTCGACTACAGCGGGATGCGGCCCCTCGACAGGGCAGTGGGGTGCCGCAACACCTCGGTGGTCGTCACCCTCCTGAAGAAAGGAGCGAAGATAGGTAGGGAGCAGGGGAGGACGCGCTGTCGGCTCTGTACTCAGGCAGGGCTCGGAGCAGGGGCCTCCCAGTGAGCAGAAACCTAGCGCGGAGGTAGCCCCAGCCCCAGCCCCAGCCCCAGCCCCAGCCCCAGCCCCAGCCCCAGCTGCTGCTTCGTACTCTGAAAGCAGCCGGCGAGTCATGACTGCCTTGTCCTCTTGATTAAATTGGGATTGTTTTTGCTGTCGTATTACTTAGAAAAAGTTAATAAACAATTGTTTCTTTGGCAAGGTCTTTCCTCCGGTAAAGCTTTTTCTATCTTTACTAGTCTGAGTCGACCAGTGTACTATGTTCATGCATTGCTGTGAGCTGCTGCATTCACTTGCTCTGTGTATGCTTTCAGATTTTAGTGTTACCTGCACTGCGCCACACAGCTGCTCACGTTACGTTTTCCTGTGAAAGGGGATTTTGCTGGTGCATTGGCTTCTTTGCTGCCTGCCTCTCACAGCTGCTTTTTTCCTTTCTTTTTTTCACCTTCATCCATTTTTTCCCCTCTCTCCTACAACTTTTTGTTTTCTCCTTTCTTTGAAGGTTGTCAGACGTTACCGAGTCGCCCACGAGGTATATCTCATTGCTGTCAGCATCAGCCTCGATCTGATAGCTTTGTCAGCCTTGCTTTCTCCTGTTTGATTTAGCCTGCATGCGTCCCCAACACCTCTAATCTTTTAATTTACCTCACCTTCAAATAATTTTTTTAAATGACTGTTGCAGAGAATAACTTGAACTCAAAAACTAACCCCCTCTCCCCAAAACGTACTGAATCTACTTACGCAATATTGTTGACTTATTCTTCCCCTACACTAATGAGTTGTCCCCCAAATTTTTGCCGCCCCTGCCTCCCACGTATCAGGCCTCGAGATAACAACTGGCTCTGCACGGGTGGACCCTGCGCTGGCCAAAGCCAGGCGCTGCTGTCCCGCAGCACTCACCTGCCCAGAGCCGAGGTTGTCCCCAGCCCAGCACGGGTCCTTGGGCACGAGCCGTGCTGAGACACGGCCTCGCCTTCGTTACATCCTCCAACTATTTGCATTTTCTGCTCTCGAATTTCACACCTTGTGAAGTTGGAAATCAAAATCCAATTAAAAGCAAAATGCCTACCGACAGTCAAACTGCAGATTTCCTAGGACACCATATAGATTTTAATTTACAAGTGCTCTTTATGTAACCACTTTGATTTTCCTTTCAAACCCGGCTTACTTCCCGACCACGCTGCCTTCCCCCCCCAGCTGGTTCTGCAAACAGCACTGCCCTCTCGTGGAAATGGCTCCCGGCATTTCCCAGACGCGGTGGTGGTGATTAGCGTTAGCCTTAATGAGTGCCAAGGAAAAACGTTGCAATGTAGATGACGTTCATTTAAGTGCGAGAGGAACTGTCAGCTCAATCCTTCGGAGCACTCTGCTCTTTGACCATGCCAAGTTGTTCTCTCCAGCAGAAATTCCCACCCCAGGATATTTTTTCCACCCAGCTTCCTACCACCCTTGCATTGTATGAGTTTTTTACCCATCATGCATCCTGTACACTACAGGTCCAGCAACATGGGCGATGGCAACCTCCAAACCAGACATCATGATCATCCTGTTGAGCAAGCTGATGGAAGAGGGAGACATGTTTTATAAGGTGAGAAGAGCTTTTTTTTGGAGAAATTGAAAATATACCACTTGCAGCACACACTTCTAAAAGGTTTTGGTCTTCCTGTGGCAGCTCAGTGAGCAGTGCTGCTGCCTTCAGCCATGGCAAGCAAACACCGCTGCTTGCGGGATCCCACGTGTCGCAAACGGTTTGGTTTTGGTTAGTGGGGTTGGGGAAAGGGTGGGGTTGATTGCCAAAATCTATAACAAGGCTGAAGCACAGCCAGGTCTGCTTGTGTGCTGGCTTTCAGCCAACACTTCGTTTCCTCCCTGGAAACACCAGGACCCAAGTGTTCTGCAGAGATGCTCAGTGCCGATGCCATTGCGTCAGACCTGGCAGTGTTGTCGTTACCGAGCTGGCTCTCTGCTGGGAAGCAAAGCAACGAGGCAGGGTAGCCCAGGAAAAGTGAAAGAAAGTTGTGGTACCCAAAACAGACTGTCCGGACACAGATGGCTTTGTCATGTCCTTTAGCCCATGGGAGATGTCCCACCACTACAGTTAGAGTCGTTTTTGCTCCATGTTTATTTTAAACCAGTCTTTAAAACCTGGGGACCTGCACACACACACACAAAAATGTGCAAGGACAACAATGATTCACCGTTAGGCTCCAAGTGTAAAGCAGAAAATATGCAAAGCTGGCATTGTAACTGGAGTTATCTGCCAGAGATACGTGATACAACTGAGAAACCTGAGTCTGAAAGGTTTTAAAGCTTGCTGTTCCTAGCTGCAAAATTTATGTCTGGGTCGTCGTGAATTGCATGCGTCCTAGATCCCATTTTGCCCTCTTTCTTTCACCCTAGCAGCCGTGGCTGCCCCCCTCCAGGGTGCAGATCATCCCATCCCAAAAATAGGTGCCCAAAATAGCGAGGCTGAGTCACCCTTTGAAGGTGACTGTTGCGTCCCAATAACTATAAAAGGAACCCAGTTGACAGCCTTAGATGTAGACACCTAATTTCTAGACATCTGAAGTCCGGGGAGATGAATCCCAATCCATTTGTCCAACTTCAGAGCCCCATCGGTGCACAGTGCTGATCTTTGCTATTGCAGAGGCTTCTCGGAGCCCTGGGAACTCCACCCAAAGCTTTGTGTTTCTCACCCTCTCTAGTGCTTTTTAAGCTTTGAGTTAGCCTTAAATGATGTGAAATGCTCATTGCCAGAGAGCAGCTCCTCAGCACGGCCCGTGGGGTCACGCTGCACGCTGTGTGGCTGCTGGGGCTCGCACGGGATCAGCCCCTGAGCTGTCAGCAGGGTGTGAAGGCTGCACCTTCCCATGGGAGGGATGTGGGGTCCTCTCCAGGAATGGGGTACGGATCACCCAGCTCAAAAGACCATTTACCCAGACACCAGCTGGAGTTGTATCGAGTCAATTTAACAATTTCTGCTGTTTTCCACTGTAGCTTAACAACTCTGTGTGACGCGGGAGAGCTCAGCTTGCACAAGGCAGCTGCATTTCCTGATCAAAAGTTCCCTTGATCAAATGGCCTGGCTTTCCTTCCTAGGAAAGAACTAAATAGTGATGTCATGTTACCGTAACCACACAAAGCATTCTCGGGGCTGGCGAGTTCTGTGCAGTGAAGTAAACTCAACCAAAGGATGTGTTTTGACCCGTTCTCCTTCTATTAGAAAGGTAAAGTGAAAGAGGCTGCCCAGCGCTACCAGTACGCTCTCAAGAAGTTCCCCAGGGAAGGGTTTGGAGAAGACCTGAAAACCTTCCGTGAGCTGAAGGTGTCGCTCCTTCTCAACCTCTCCCGATGTCGAAGGAAAATGAATGTAAGTCTCCCCGCTCTCCACGGCCTTATGAGCGAGCTGCCAGCTTCCTGCCTGTGCATAAAGACCTGTCCATCCTGTAATTGTGCTTTGACCTCTGGGATCTCTCCTCTGGGTAACCTGGCTGTCCTTCACGGCACGCTGACATTTTATAATTCAAAAGAAGTAATGATTTAATATGCATTTCTGATGATTAAAAATTCATTGCTATGTTTATAGCTTTTTGAATTTTTTATTACCCCCTTTTGATGATGATGTGAATTGGGGGTGGAGGCATTTTCCAGATTTCTAGGGCAGTGGTGAGGGAGGAGCTAGGAGATGTGCTCCTTTGAATACTAATTAATTTAAAATGAAGGAGCATATGCTTAGGGGGCTAGCACTTCCCCAGGGCAGTGACTCATCCAGAAACACCCCCACATCCTCCCTCTCCTCCCAGAACTGCCATATCACTGTCACTCTCCCTGCTCCAAACTAGCAGCATCTAGCAACAAACTTCTGCAGCATGTCTGTTCTTCCAGCAGACAAGTGCCACCTCCCCCTTGCTCTGCGTTCAGAGACTTTCACCTCTACAACTTTTAAAGTCTCCGCAGGCTCAAAAAAGTGAAATCCTCCGCCAAGGCTATGAGCCAGCAGTGATTACAGTGGAAGGGAGGGTGGGATTTTGTGACACCTTCTTTTTTTTTTAAGCTATGAAGGAGACAGATGAAAAGCAATGGGAATAAAATGTTAACACTGGTGAACAAACAGCACAGTTTTCAGAAAAAGTGTGAATCTTTTCCTTAAACAAGCCAACTCCCTGCTAAGTCTGCACTTTAAGGACAAGGTTCCCAGCTAACAGGGGAATCCCAGGTTTTGTGACAGGGAATCTCAGGGGGCTGTAGTTGCTTCTGCAGTTTTTGCACCTACAAGCTAGACCACAAAGGTACCTACCACTTGACTATGTTTAGTTTAGTTTATTAGGCAGTCTCTCCTCAGTAGCTCCCTCTGAAGATACAAACAGAAGTATTTGCCTACAGACCAGACTTACAATTTTTCCCCCATAGATTCAGAAGCAAAAAACTTCTTACTGAAGACTTTTGCATACTCAAAACCAATTTCTACTAAACCACAACGTGGCAGGTTATGGCACGTGCCTGAGAATTTGACAAAATCATCCCAGGACGAGGCACGGTGCTGTTCTGTGGCCTTTTGTGCTTTGGAGGCATCACCTGGCCCTCCTCCATCTCCCGGTGGGAGTCCAAGCGGAGGCAGTGCCAGGTAGCTCCCACTCCCGGAGCAGCGAGGGAGCTGCAGGCAGCGCAGCCCTCGCTGCAGTTCATCTCTTCCTACAGCAGACACCGCAGTTTGCTCAGATGAATCACGCCGCGAGCTGTTCCAGGCAGGGTGTCCAGATAGCAAACTCCAGCACGGGCACATTAGGGGGGATTAAACCTCACCGGGGTTTCGCTGGGGTACGGAGGACCTTACTTGTTCTTGCACGGCGGCTTGGTGCAGGCCAAGTGGCCATGGTGCGCTCGTAAACTTCACTTCTAGCCTGGTGGACTTGGCTTACTAAGTTTGTGAATGAATAAGGGGTATTTTTAGGTTCTTTAACCCTGAGCAGTTCTGGTAGAGAGCCCAAGTCAAGCAGTCCAAAGCTGTGAGTATTTGGATGGGAAATGAAAACCCGTCCAGTGGGAGATCTCCTTTGCAGGTGCTCAGCTGAGCTCAGCGGTACGTGTAGCATTCGGGACAAGGGCAAGGGAGGACACCAGGCATGGTTTGAACCAAAGCTGCTGCCCTGACCTCATGGCACTGCCACTTGACAGCACCCTAAGCGGTCTCCATCCCATGTTGTCACCCTCTTCTTCCCCTTTCCAAACATCTCCCAAGTGTAGGGGAGAGGGAAGGGAACCGTGAAATGGGTGGCAGAGGTAGGAGACCTTTTCCAGGCAAGTCTTGTCTGTAGCTACCAAGGTATCGATAGCCTCATGTAGAGTTTTATTCAGCCCCTTTCAAGTATGTCAGTGTTGCGGAGTGGGAAGCAGAGGGCGTGGGAAAGGTTTCCTATTGCTTTTGACTGTGGAAAAAAAACCCTTTATGAGATTACATTCCAGGCTCTGCAAGACCAGATGTTTCCTCAAGACTGGAGGTTGTTGGACAGGGATTGCATGCACTTGTTGGGGACACAATCAATGAGAACGGAGCCAGTGGCACACTGGCCTCCGGTGGGTGCTGACAGCATCTGGTGTTACAGAGAGAGCTTTGAGTCTTTGGGCATGCCACCGTAGCACTCTGATTGTAAATGATTCGGAATCCGTGTGAAACATTCCAGTACCATCAAGTTTTCCAAGTTAACGTGCAAAAAAAAAATCCATGTTGAGTTTGTTTTCTTCCCAGATTGTATATATTTTTTATTTCTCTATCTATTCAATTACTTATCTCCACACCTATTGTAATGACAGGACTTTGGAATGGCGGAAGAATTTGCCACTAAAGCACTGGAGCTGAAACCGAAATCTTACGAAGCTTACTATGCAAGAGCGAGGGCCAAGCGCAGCAGCAGGTGAGGAGAGAGAGCCAAGTGCGAGGGGCTGGGCTCTTCAAGCCTGGCCTCACCGGTGTGGGCATTCACCATGCAACCCTGTGCAAGTGTGAAGAAGTGGCAAAGAAACATTCATTAATAAGATTACAAAACTCCAAATACCCTCCCTCATTTGGTAATTGCTGCAGACAGCTGAATGTGAATGTTTCTGAACTGTTCATCCTAGCTGAACTTTGTCTGAACACCCTCCTGCACTGGAAACCTTTACGCCAAGTTTGGGTTTTCGTTTAAAAATACCCCTTAGTTCAACCACAACATGGACTCAAAGCAAAATATGATTCATGGAAGCCATGTGGCCTGTGCCATGCAAGAAGGCGGACTCCTGTTCATCACAGTGAGTTCTTCTGGCCTTAACATCTATGAATGTCTCTGTCCGGCAGCACACGTTGCAAGGCAGTGCTGGTGACGAGGCGTGCGGTGCCTGTGCAGGCCATGCCAGCCACTGTGTGTGCTTCCAGCCGTAGTTTGGGCTCAGAGCACTGCAGGCAGCTCCTGCGGCGGTGCGGCACCGGCATTTCTATGCAGCTCAGATGGAGCCCGGAGGGTGCCCTCGTTCACTGCCCCAAAAGCTGAAAATAGGAGATTTTATTAATTTCAAAACCAATCAATGCCATTCCTAAATGGGCAGGAGGGCTTGCTCTTGAGTCCTGCCCTCCTGGGCACGTTGTCATTGCATGAGTCCCGGTTGTGAACGGGACGCCTTGCACGGCAATGCAGAGTCGCCAGCAGCTGGAGGTTTGTGAAGCCCACCTGTGTACACACGGCAGCCCAGCGGGCAAGGCCACGGTTCGACCTTCCCTGCTGGAGACACCGCGTGTAACGGGGCTGCTGGCCCAGCTGAGGCCGTGCTGCTGGGTCCACCGGGTCTTGGTGTGGGAGGTGAAGCCGTGACCTTGTGTTCTGCAGAGCAGCCCCGCTGGCTGAGCCGCGCTGACCTCATGCCTTTCCTTTAATGGTTTTCCTCTCCATTGTTTCCAAATTGCTTTAAGGAAGCGTAAAAGCTGGGTCGCTTTCCAGATGATATCAGCCTCCACGCATACAAGCCCCAGGTCTCTCCACCAGAAACCGTTATCTCTTGGCCCTTTCTTACTTATTTCCCTGTTTGTGCACAGCAGCACCCCTGAGGTCAGCGCAGCCTGGGGAACGCGGCTTTTCCTTCTTGCCCAGGGTTTTGAATGGGTTGTGCAAAAGCTTGGGCTGATGTTGGGAGGTGCTGGGGAGTTTTTCTTTCTCAGTGACAGAGCAGCAAAGCAGGGTGTCTGTACGTTCAGCCCAAGGCAGGGGATCATCCCCCAGATCACGCTCACGTACAAACAGATGGTTTTGCTCAGAAGCAGTGTCCCTGTAAATGACAACCCTCTTCCCCGAATCCCCACCTCCCTTTACTCTTCACAGGCTAGCCTTGCCATTGCAAAGCCGTCCCAGGGGAGCTTGCAGGCTTGCTAGCATTGCTTGGCTCCTTTGTTCTGAAGAAGTTAGCCAAATCCCTTGTAAAACTGCAGAGACAGCCTTGCCTAAAGTGCTGACCCACGGGAACCCTGGCTCCTGGAGCCAGCCGTGACACTGTGTGGTCTTGGCAGCAGTCACAAGCTGAATTTTCACTGCCGTAAGCAGTTGCAGCAAAAGCTGCACTTGTTTACAGCGATGGCGAGCTGGGCTGCTAGTCACTGGTGTGTTGTTTCCCCTTTGCTATCACAAGAGCAGAGCTCACGGTGGTGCTGTGAGGATGATGAAGAAGCCTCTGTCATGCACTACACAGGACGGGTATTTTTTCCAGTCTGGGTTGTGCCATCTCATTCTGTATTCCCCTTTTCCCCTGGAGTGGCCGGCAGTATTTTCCTTCAGTTCGGCTAAAATAAATCCCAGGGAGGCACGTAAGGCAGGGTTGGAGCTGTAGGGGTGGCAGCCGTCTCCCTCAGTAAAACAGACAAGCCGCTTAACCCTCGGTAGCCTCCGGGAACGGCTCTGTTCAAATCCGGAGTAATTTCAGTTCTCGTTTCTGTCCCTTTGTCAAGCAGGCAGTTTTCAGCAGCCCTGGAGGACCTGAACGAGGCCATCAAGCTGTGTCCAAACAACCGTGAGATCCAGCGGCTGCTGATGCGGGTGGAAGAGGAGTGCAGGCAGGTGCAGCAGCAGCAGCAGCAGCAGCAGCAGCCGCCGCTCCCGGTGGAGCCCGAACCCGAAGCCCAGCACGAAGAGCTGTATTCCGTGCAGGATATCTTTGAGGAGGAATACCTTGAGCAGGATGTCGAAAATGTTTCCATTGGCCTGCAGACAGAGTCCAGGCCAAACCAAGGGCTGCCCATCATCCAGAGCCCACCGCCGTCCCCTGCTCACAGGGACTCCGCCTATATTTCTGGCTCGCCTCTTGGCTCTCATCAGGTCTTTGATTTCAGGTCCAATAGCTCCGTGGGTTCGCCGACTAGGCAAGGGTACCAGTCCACATCTCCTGCTCTGTCTCCGACACACCAAAACTCCCATTACAGACCTAGTCCTCCGCACACTTCTCCTGCGCACCAGGGCTCCTCTTACCGCTTCAGCCCCCCTCCCGCTGGAAGCCAAGGGAAAGAATATCAAAGCCCGCCACCTTCTCCTCTCCGCAGAGGCCCTCAGTACCGCGCCAGCCCCCCTGCAGAAAGCATGAGCGTCTATAGGTCCCAGTCCGGATCCCCGGTCCGTTATCAGCAAGAACCTAGCGGCGTCAGCCAGCTCCCCGGTCGGCCGAAGTCTCCCTTGTCCAAAATGACCCAGCGATCCTTCCAGATGCCCCAGCTGCCCGTGGCGGTGCCGCAGCAGGGGCTGAGGCTGCAGCCAGCGAAGGCCCAGATCGTCCGGAGCAACCAGCCCAGCTCTGCCGTGCATTCGAGTACTGTGATTCCGACCGGTGCTTACAGCCAGGTGGCCCACTCGATGGCCAGCAAGTACCAGTCGGCGTCGGGGGAGATGGGGGTTAGTCAGAGCAGGTTGGTCTACCAGGGCTCCATCGGGGGGATCGTGGGTGACAGCAGACCCGTGCAGCACGTTCAGGCCAGTCTCAGCGCAGGAGCCATCTGTCAGCACGGAGGCCTGGCTAAAGAAGATCTTCCCCAGAGGCCGTCCTCAGCTTACAGGGGGGGCATGAGATACAGCCAGACGCCCCAGATTGGGCGAAGTCAGTCCGCTTCCTACTACCCGGTGTGTCACTCGAAGCTTGACCTGGAGCGGACCTCCCTCCCCGCCAACCAGCTTGGCTCTCCGGACGTGTCTCACCTCATTAGAAGGCCCATTACAGTTAACCCCAGTGAAATAAAGCCTCACCCGCCAACTCCGAGGCCGCTGCTTCATTCCCAAAGCGTTGGCCTCCGCTTCTCTCCTTCCAGCAATAGCATTTCATCCACCTCCAACCTGACTCCCAACTTCCGCCCGTCCGCTTCGATCCAGCAAATGGAGATCCCGCTCAAGCCAGCCTACGACAGGTCGTGCGATGAACTTTCTCCGGTCTCTCCCACACAGGGGGGCTACCCCAGCGAGCCAGCGCGTTCCCGGACCACTCCGTTCATGGGAATCATAGATAAAACCGCTCGGACTCAGCAGTACCCCCACCTCCATCAGCAGAACCGGACCTGGGCTGTGTCGTCCGTGGATACTGTAATTAGTCCTACGTCTCCTGGCAATCTCCCCCAGCCAGAATCATTTAGCCCACCTTCGTCGATCAGCAACATTGCCTTTTATAACAAAACCAACAATGCACAGAATGGCCATTTGCTAGAGGAAGACTATTACAGCCCCCATGGGATGCTGGCCAATGGGTCCCGGGGAGACCTCCTGGAGAGAGTCACCCAAGCCTCCTCATACCCCGACGTCAAGGTGGCAAGGACACTGCCTGTAGCGCAGGCCTACCAGGACAACCTGTACAGGCAGCTCTCCAGGGACTCCAGGCAAGGGCAGACGTCCCCAATCAAACCAAAGAGACCATTTGTGGAGTCTAATGTGTAAAAGACGCTTGTTGGAGTAAGACCCTTATGTTTTCAGCACACACTTCCAAGCTTGATTTCCATGCATATTATTATTATTATTATTTTTGTTTCTCTTTGGTAGCTACATGACCAAGTTTCTCCGGTACTTTCTGTGTGGTGGTCAGACAGCCATGCACGTGCTCCAGCCCTTCTGTTACCCAGCTGACTGTGAAGCCAACATCAGCCAAGCCAGTATCATTTGCCCAATTCCAGCTAAGTTCCCTCAGTTTTCAGCTGTCAACCAGGATATTTTAGTACGTGGTGTGCGGTAGTCCAGAAATATCCCCTGCGCAGTGGGAGGTAACCAGCTCTTTTTCAAGAGACAATCGCGTTTCAATTTAAATTGGTTTCTTTTGTCTCAATGAGCTCTTACACAGTTCTGATGAAAATTCCTAGTGGGAACAGAGCAGGGATCCCTGGAGCCTCTTCGGAGGCCGCGTCCGCAGGTCCCCGTGCCAGCCGGGTCGTTTCTCTGCCCGTTTCTCTCTTTGCCCACGAAGAGCGAACGGCCCGCGCAGAGCAGGGCGTCGTTTGCTGTAACGCGAAGTAGCCATGCAGTCCCCGCCCTGCTTCACCCAGTTTGTAGGATTTTAATCGGAATTGTATTTGTTATTTCACCGCGTAATCTGCCCGAAGGGGTGGGGATCACGAGATGCTTTGCTACTTTGCAGATCACCTTCCAGGTACCCCGACGTTGATTTGCTCTGGGGGCATTTTACAGGTTTGCAGAGATGAAAGCTGGCCCTTCGTACGCGTTTTGAGCAGCCAAGGGAATTGGCTGGAAGCCTCTCGTGGACTGGGATTGCAACAGCTTCGTCACACCAGTAGCAGATGACTGCACCTCACACATCCGACACCGCGTTTTCACCAGGACAGTTTTAACGTTGGGGTTTCCGTTTGGTTTTGGTGTTTTTGTGGGGTTTGGGTTTGTTTGGTTTTAGTTTGGGGAAATTTTTTGGCTCACAAGGAAAAAAAAAAAAAGACTAGGAAATCCTGTTCGAGGAGGAAAACTGCAGTTTATTTTCCTGTTTTGATGGGACGCGTAACATGACATGGTGGCTCCCGAGACGGGAAGGGTCCGAGGAGGTAACGGTGGCCAAGTCCGTCGGCAGCATCGCTTCCCCTCCGCGTGCTCCTGCTCTGGGACGCCGTCCCGGAGGGGGCTGCACCCCTCTAAGGGAAATGCTGCTTCCTTAGAGCTGCAGGATCCGTTCCTGAATCCTGGAAAGCGATGGCCGTGTTCCGTACCTGCAGGTGGTACAGACGATGTTTTGCTCCTTAAGGGCCTGTAGTTGAAAGAGATATTTATAATTTATTTATGCACTCTGATTCAGGACATTTGGGGGGTTTGGCTGGTTTTCTCTTATTTTTTTTAAATCAAATGCAAATCACGTCAAGACAGCGTGAAAAGCAGGGGACGCTTCCAAAAACCGTTTTACCGATTTTTTCAATTTTTCTCTGGAATTTGGGGGGGGGCTGGAGGGACTCCTTTACAAACGCTTCATTTACTGCTGGTTGTTTTGCAATCTGCCTTTTTCAGTTACCGAGGGCGAACGGTCGGACGAGCTGGGGGGGAGCGCGATAAACGTGTAGCTTGTTTTAAAGCGAAAATAGTGCCTGTTGCCCGATGCTGAATCTCACCCGTATCAACTCCTGACAGCAGAAGGGATTTGGTGCTGAGCAGGAAGAGCGAGCGATACCTTGCGGTGTTTCCAAAGGGCTATGCGAATCCAGCCGTAGGTTGAAAAATTCCTTGAACCAAGCCGCGGAGCCCGGCCTCAGCTGGTGTGGACGAGCGACGCCGACTCACACCAGCTGAGGCCGTGGCTCAAAGCTCTAAGCAAACCCTGGCCGTGGTCGGGCTGTCCTGCGCGTGGGTCAGCACATCTCGTCCTCATCTCACCGCCTCATTCGCTCAGACCGACCCGGGACGCGCGTACCTTGGGGTGACGGGAGCTTGTGTCTCATAGACACGTTGAGAGTATTCAGGGGGGTTTCCTCTGCAGGCTTTGGAGATGCTTGCGCTGTTGTGGCTGTTTTGTATTTGTCCAAGCCAGTATTTGTATTGAGGTTGGCGTTTTCCTTCTTGAGTGTGGCTCGGCTCTGACCTTTGCTTTCTTACAGGGCTGTAGAGCAGGCTGTAGACTCAGAGACCCCTTGAGAGCGCGGGTCCCACGGCCGTGCCGCCGGTGCACGCCCTGCTGCTCTCCTTGGAAGGGGTGCGATGGTTTTTGTTCCTCTTTCGGAAGTGGTGTGTTCTGCTTTGCAAGGAATAACCGATTTCTTCCCCTCCGCGTACAGCACGCCTCGCTAGCTAGCAACACGCATCCGTGGGTCTGCAGCAGCACCAGTCGTTTTGCTCAAAGCCTCGCTGCCTCTGCTTTCCCAAAGAGTGAGTGGCTTTCTGCCTTGAGTTGCTTCTTTGCAAGGGAAAAGTAACCAAATTCAGTCCCGCTGCTGTTCGATACGGCGGAGTGAGACGTGCTACGGCCATAAGCCGGCGTTCTCAGCCGAGATGCCAGCGGGACGGTGTTGAGGAGAGCGTTGTAAGAACTGCCTGTGCTTTGCTTTGCTGTTCACTGCCATGTGGTTCCAGTACTGTACTCCCGAGGTGTCCCCTAGCAGCACTTCTGTGTGTAACTTTGGGTTCGTGAAGGTGTTTTAAGGGAACAACGAAACAGCTCACACTTACCACTAACACCAAGATGAACGAATGCTGAAACACTGCAGCATGCAGGTTTTTTCACAAGACCACGTGTTACATTTTCACAGGATTCTTGCACTAATGGTTTACCATCTGTTCTCTCTGTAAATGGGTGCACTTTACTGTTTGAATTTGTTACTATGATAAATACTGGATATTTAAGCGTGAGTAGTGTCTTCATTAGAAAATATAGCAAAACAACTCTTGTCTCTTAGTGTATTTTTCAAAAAAGAAAAAAAGAAAAAAAGCAATGAATCATAACATTTATAGCACAAGAACTGACTCTTGTACATAAGCATCAACAGACGGAGTAATTTTTAAACACAGGATTATTTGCAGTGCTTTTAAAGCGCTTCCCCAGCAATTCTCTTAGGGACAGCTGAGGCGTGATTGCTGCTGTAGTCGCTGGCCGGGCGAGGAGCACAACTCTCCCTGGAAAAGCTGCTCCCTGCGCAGTCCCGTGTGTCCTCAACGTCACGATTCGGGTTTGGCATGGACAAAAGCAGAGGTCATTTCATATTTGCGGTCGTGCGTGGTCGTGTTGTAAAGTGCCCTGATTTCACCCGACGTCCCTTCGCTGTGTCATCTTAGACGTAGACCTTAAAGACACTGCGCTGTATCGGCCGGCCGTGCTATGCCTTCAGCCTCTTTGAGTAATGAACATTTGGGACGCTGCTGCCAGTCGGTGCCTCCATCCCCTCCCCTGGCTGCCCTGGTACCACCCGCGAGCCCCTGCCTTGGCAGCGAGTGGGACTCGCCAGGTAAACCAGCTTCGTGGTGATGCTGAAACCCTCCAGATTTGGTCCTTGGGGCGTTTTCGGTAGGCGATGCCGGAGCGAACACCTGTATTTAGCCGCAGCACCCACCAGGTGTCCCTCGCACTCTGCACGCGGTTGCTCCACGCTCTTTGTGCCGCAGAGCTGAAATATCTGCCAGCTCGGGGCATCGCTGTCTGCTGCATCGCGGCGTGGCGTCTCTGGTTCTGCTTTGTGTCCTGGGGGAAGGATGCTCCTGTCCTGGCGGTGGGGAGCTTGTGCTGCTCTCTGTTACCAGCCAGCTTAGGAATGGCATTAAGGGCTTTGAAAATAGTCGAGAGATCATTATAAAGTGCTTGGAGAAGGAAGTTTTCCAAAGATGAGGCCCTTGGAGGCTGTCTCCGAAGGTAAAGGCGCGGCGCAGCCGGTGCCACCGCCTCGGTGCTGCTGCTTTGGTTCGATGCACGGGAGGGCGAAGGCTGCGGCGGCTCCCAAAACGCCCGGGGCTGGGCTGCCGCCGGGCACCCGCGGTGCAGGGGCTTCATCCGAGCGCTGACCTTTGTGTTCTTCTTTAGCGTGGCTGTAAAGAAAACTGCTTAGCTAGTGTAAACGTGTGTGTGTGTGCATATAACAAATACCTAAGCCATAGTTGGGTTAGGTCCTGAACCAGGGTGGCTACGAAATTTGCAGCGATTCAGTCCCCTCGTACCAAGGTCGTTGTCTGTTCAGGGTTACCCAGAAGAAGTCTAGCTAAAACCCAAGTGCCAGCTCCGCCTTATCTCGAGAAACAAGCAAGCCAGCGTGCCTGCTCGTGCTCCACCTTCGTTGCAAAGGTGGGTCCTGGGTCATCTGTTGCAAGGTCTTTGGTGGTTGTACTTTGATTCGTCTCTGGGGGGGTTCCAGACGACTCCTCTGCTGGGATTAACAGTGTTTAAACAAGGGCTTAGGGTAAGAGCTATCGTCCCTGCTGCGGCGCAGCGCGGGGACCTCTGCAGATAAATGCCTTCGCTCCCTCCTGGTTGCTGGACGCGAAGTCTGGTGGGGTGCATTTGGACACAAGCACAATGGTGAAAGTCAATCTGCTTTTTTCAGATTTGCTTGGATAATTGCTGGATTTTCACTCAATCAAACTCTTTTTCTAATTCTAAACCACTAAGGGCTCAATTATTTAGCAAGATGCGTTCGTGTCCAACTCCTGACTGCAGCTGGATCTCACTGGGACTGTTACAGATCCACCCAAGAGAAAACAAAGCTAACACGATCGTCACCACTAAAGCGAACGGACACCAAACAGATCCGCCGTACCCTTCCCTCCTGCTAAGTTTCTAGCTGTCGCGGTACTGGGGAGTCAGCAGCCGGGTCCCGTCCGCCACCATTGCGTCCTGGTCTCTGTAGTCCCGCAAGCTTTGCAAGAAAGACTTTGTCCCTTCTGGGTGACGCTCTCCGGGGAGGCAGGTAGGCTCCGGGTGGTCCCCCCCGGAGGTTTAGCACGCGGGGGGCTCGTTCGGTTGGGTGGGGAAGCCTCAGGCCCAGGAAATTCGCTCACTTCACCTTTGCCTTGCCGTGTGCACCGATCCGCCAGACACCATTAGCAGCCGAGAGCAGCGCCGTGCGCGTTACGTCCATTTTGTCGCTGCACCGCTAACCCAGAGACTCGTGTGGACTCTTCCAGCACCGCAGGTGTCATTCCTGTCCGGCGTTTTCTTTCCCATAGTGTTGCATTCAGCGTTTTGTCTCTGTTCTGTCTTCACTTCCAAGAGGATCTGAGTTGGTACAAACATGTACAGCATACACACTTTGTGATTTGTACAATTCCCTGGTTGCCATCCTTGAAGACACTTGCTGGGAAGATCTTTAAGACACTTAATTTTCCTTTAGCTTTTCTATAATTCCGATGTAAAGGACTTTCTCTGTACAGTATATTATTCAATGCATGTTCTGTTCTCTCTACTGATATATTGAACACCACACAGTTGTGACATTGTGCAGTGGGGAGAGCAACCCCTGCCGACAGCGGAGGCCTTCGCCTCTCATGTATAAGGAAAGAAGAAAACATATTTTTTCCTTTGCTGTATTTGCTTGAGCAGAGTTTTCTTGTCTGTACATGTGAGCTGTGAGATAGATGTGAAAAGTTCAAAAGAATGCATTTCCCCCCCGCCCCGATGTATACAGATTGTAATCTGTACAATGAAAACTGTATGTATGAAAAAAAAAATGTACTTATTTATAAATGGTTAACACTTGGAAGCAGCCTGCGGACTGGTGCTTTTCCCACCCTGCTGCCCAAAATGTCTCAGCCTCGCGGCTCCGGGGGGGGGGGGCAGAGGGGTGATCCGGCACCCCGGGGTACCCGAAATGATGAGCACAGACGGGAGCCAGGCAGGGTTAGCTGCAAATATTTATTAGGTCAGGAGCATTCACTCAGCAGACAACACATTGCACGAGAAGGGAACACAAACCCATTAAAGTTGCACCGACGGTGCTCTGGGAACCTTTGGTGGCCGCAGCCCCGGCACGTGGCCGCGCTGGAGGGCTGCGGGCTGAAAACGAGTAGAAAATCTTCGTGATCGGCACCGTCCGATCCGTTTGGCGTAAAGAAATGGGGACGGGCTCTGGGCTTTGGAGCTTTGTGGCAGGGAAATGCAGGCTGGGAGCCTGAGGTCACCAGGGCAGAGCCTGGGGACCCCGTGTGCAGCGGCACCTCCGTCCCCACGCAGGTTGGGGGATGCTCAGGGTGCACAGGGGGGGTCCCTGGGGGCTGCACGGAGCCCCCTGCAAAGGCTCTGCCCCCGATGGGGGGCGCAGGGCCATCCAACACGCACCCCTGCTGGGGACCGGGGAGCCGGGGGTGTCACTGGCTGCCACCGGGGCTCTCGCCCTCCGTGAGGGTCTTGAAGTCCATGGAGAGGGCCAGCTCCTCGGCCAGCGGCGGGCGCTTCCACTCGTCCCGCGTCAGCACGTAGCCCACCACCAGCCCGAAGGCCACCAGCAGCAGCCCCACGGTGTTGGCCAGGACGCCCTCAGGCACGAACTGGCTGTAGGAGTCCCTGCGGGCATGGAGAAGGATGCTCAAGCATTGGGGAGTGGGTGGCCTGGCCCTGCCCTGGTTGGGACCCCTCCTGTCCTCATCCTTGTCCTCCTGGAGGAAGGTGGGGTGGCCCCACAGCTGGGCGCAGACCCCAGAAAGGTCCCCTGCCCCCAAACCCAGCAAGAAGTGAGGCTGCTTCTTGCTTTGGGTGATCGCAGGGAGAAGGGGGGCACGGTCCTACAGACCCGGCCATGGGCAGCCCAGCGCCCCCCCACCCGCTGAGCTCCCCCGGCCCCAGGGAGGGGGCTCCTGGGGCACCCCGTGGCCGTGTCCCCACAGTGCTGGGGCAAGGGGGCACCCCAGCCTGCAGCCTGATGGGCAGTGGGCTTTCAGGGGACAGGGACATCCCCGTGTCCTCCAGCCAAGCTTCCCGGGGGGGTCTGCAAACAGCTGGCAGCAGAGAGGCGGCAGCGCTCACTGCATTCCCCACCAGCAGCAAAGAAGGAGCTGAGCAGGATGCGGCCCCCATGAAGCATCTGGAAGTGACTCAGCAGCAGCAGAACTGAAACCCTCGGGGGGGATCAGAGCCACACAACCTCAGCCCGGGCAGGGGCCAGGCTCTGCCCTGCAGGGGTGGGTCTGGAGCAGCCCTTCTGGGGGGACTGGGGGTTATTAATAGCCCCCCCCCCAAGTCGTTCACCCACCTGATGTTGAAGAGCAGCATCTCGGTGATGCCCAGCAAGCAGGTGGCGATGGAGAGGGCAAAGAGGGCGATGCCGAAGAAGATGTGCTGGGGCTTGTAGCGGCTGCGCAGCGAGAAGGACGCGCCGGGGGCCAGGAAGAAACCGCACCCCAGGAGCCACTGCGGGGTGCAGGGGTGTCAGGGGGCACTGGGGGCCCTGTCCCTGTCCCCCCCACCCAGGGGTGCCGGGGCTCCCCAGCCCTCACCTGCACAAGGTAGAGCACGAAGGCGGCCATCCCGCACCAGCTGTGCAGGCTGTACATGTCGGCGATGCCCTTGGCGCGGTGGGACTCAAAGACGGCGACGATGCCTGCGGAGAGGAGCCCGTTGCACCTCCGGGGCCGGATCCAGCCCCCCCCAGCCCCATCGCCCCCAGCCCCAGCACCCACCCACGAGGGCGATCACCAGTGCCAGGCCGTGGAGCAGAGCGTGCAGCGTCTTGGTGGAGCGCTTGGCTTCGTTCCTGAACACTCGGTAGACCAGAAGAGCTGATGGGGAGAGGGAGGGTGAGCGCTGGGGCAGCAGCTGGGGGTCCCCCCAACCTCTGTCGACCCCTCCCATCTCCCTGGGGTGCTGCACACAGGTGCGGGGCTGGCCGGAGCTCCTCCCCAGCCTCATTTACCACACCTCTGCCCCCTTCACCCCCCCACCCTGGTGGCACCAGGGGGGCTGCACCTCGGGGGGGCTTTGAAGGCTGCCGGAGGTCCAGGGTGGCTGAACGCCCTCCCCGCAGCCCCCACTCACCATCACCTTGAAGGAAAACCATGCCCAGCACCATGCAGAGCGGGTGGACGTTGAACTGCAGCTGGCCCTGCCAGGCCACGCCACCCCGGTAGCGGCCCAGCCACGCTCCCGTGGCTGCCAGCAGCGTCAGGCCCAGCAGCTGTGACACGGCCACGTACGCCGAGAGCCCGGCGGGGCTGGCGGGCGGCGGAGTCCCGTCCATGCCGGCCTGTGGGGACAGAGAAGCAAGGCAGCGAAGCCACGGGCCAGTGGCCGCGGTGCCAACGCCGCTGTCATGGTGCCCACCCCGCAGCGGCAGCACCCACCTGGCCCTCACCTGCTCCGGGGCCCCCGGCGCTTCCTGGTGCCGCTGCGTCACCTGCGCCCGGGGGTGGCTCCCGGCCGCCGCGGCACGCCCGGCCCTGAGCTGCTGGCTCCTGTCCCCTCTTGTCCCCTCCTGTCCCCTCCTGTCCCCTCCTGGCCTTCAGCCCCTGTCCCTACTCTCCCGTCCCCTCCCTGTGCTCCCAACCCTGCTCCTGCCCCAGCCCCCTGGCCCTGCACAGCTCCTCCTGCCCCCAGTGTCCCTGTGCTCATGCCCCGTCTGTTCTGCCCCCTTTCTCCTGCCCCAGCCCTCCAAGTGCACTGTCCCTCCCCCGCCCCATCTCCACCCGTACATCCCCATCCCTCTCACCCCCATCCCATCCCTCCATCCCCATCTCCCCATCCCCATCCTTCCACCCCATCTCCCTATCCCTCCGTCCACATCCTCCCCCCATCTCTCCCTCCCCCTCTTCCCATCCCCATCCTCCCCCCACCTCCCCGTCCCCTCATCCCCATCCTTCCCCTTATCTCTCCGTCCCCATCTTTTTCCCCCACCCCCATCTCCCCGTCCCCATACTTCCCCCATCTCCCCACCCCTCCATCCCCATCACAGCACCCTCCCAAACCCCTCTTAGAGGAAAGCAGCGCAGGGACGAGCTCCTCAGGGCCCCACAGGCCACCAAAGCGGTGGCCCTTGGGGACAGGAGGCTGAGCAAACCCCCGTGTTGGGGGACACCACAGACCTGCCCCCCCAGACCTCCGTGACCCACCTGCACCCCCTTTGTGCTGCGTTATCCCACGGGGATCCGAGCCGCTTCCACCAGCACGGCCACCGCTCCTGCTGCCCGTCCGTGGGGGCCACCAAGTCGCAGCCCCAGGGCCACCTCTGTCCCCGTCCCCGCTGCCGCTGCCTCTGAGGGCCGGGCTGCGACAGAGAGCACTGCCAGGACCGGGGGCACGGGGGGGACGGAGCGGGGGGGGGGGGGGGGATGCATTAAGACCATGCACACACTTTATTCCCAGCCACCTTTATTGGATCAGCCCGCTAAGTGGGTTAGGGGAATTGGTTTATCCCATTAGGTTTCACTGCAAATGTCGCCTGCCCGCATCCAGCCACAGCGCCCGGGGCCACTGAGGCTCTGGGGGGCAGGGCAGGGTGGGGGGACCACAGGGGGCAGGGTCCCCTCCCTGTCACACGATGGGACCCCAAAATCCCCACTGCTGCCGGTGGCACCCTTGGGGCCCCGTCCTGCCCTGCTTGGCCTTGAGGCTGGCCGAAGAGCACCCACGTCCCAGAGCACAGCCCCGAGCGCCAGCTGCACGCGTTGGGGGGCTGCTGGCACCTGCACGAGGGGACAGCCCCGTCCCCAACCACCCCGGGACCAGCAAGCGGCCCCTCAGCCCCCCAAATGACCGGCCCTCTGTCCCCAAACCACCCCCAAGCATCAGCAGAGCCAGGGGTGAGCAGCCCCCGCCCCCCGGCAGAGCAACAGGTGGGTGGCACAGCAGATAAGCACCCCCCCCCCCGCCCCAAATGCTGCCCCCTCCCTGTACCCTCCCCCCCGTGGTGGGGACCTGCCTGTCCCCCTGCCACCGTGTCCCCTTGCAGCCTCCCAGGGAAGCCCCCTTATTTTGAAGGGGGGGTGTCTTTCCTTAAGACCCCCATGGTTTGGCTTTTTTTTTTTTGGGGGGGGGGGGGGGG
>CM021757.1:2612645-2641493 GCA_011075105.1 Heteronetta atricapilla
GGGGGGGGCAACCCAAAACTCCCCCCAGCCCCAATTTTGGGGGGGGGGGGGTGCGTGTGTCACATGGTACCACTAGGTGTCACCAGGAGCCCGCGGTGCGCAGCGCCCTGGCACCTGGAGCCGCTGCTGGGACCTGGGGCACCCCCGGGACACGGAGCACCCCTTGGACATGGAGCACCCCCGGGACCTGAAGCATCCCACATTCTGGAGCAGCCACAGTGTAGCTCAGGGACGGGGCTGTCCCACACAAGCCCCTTCCCTCAGAAAGGAGCTGGGGGCTCCAGCAGGGCTGCTCCTACCCACCCAGCCTGCAAAGACCCCCCCCCCCCCGGCCCCCCCCCCCCCACACCAGCATCCCCCTCGCACTGGGCGCTCACCCTCCCACCGTGGTGCCAGCCCCCATCAGCACCAAGTGGCTCAGCAGAGCCAAAATCCCCGTCCCTGGTGGGAACCCAGCACCCTGAGAGCCAAACCAGGTCCCTGCACTAAGGCAGAGCCCCAGGTGCAGCAGCCCCAAACCCTCATCCCTGCAGAAATGCAGCCGGGGAGCTGCTGCTACCTGCAACCGGGCACTGTCACAGCCAAATTCCTGCCGATGGGATCGGCCAGGTGAGCTGGAAGGGCCCTACAACCACCAGGTCCTACTGATGCAGCCAGCGTCCATTGTTACAGGCGTTATCTTGCACACTGCCTGGCACAGGGCACCAACCACCTCGCTAGGAAGCCTGTACCTCTCTCACTGCCCTCGTGGTGTAGATGTTTTTTCCTAAAGTCTGGTCTGACCCTCCCTGGTGCAGCCCTGTGCCATTCCCATGTGTCCTGTTATCAGTGACGAGGGAGCGGAGATTGGTGACAAGGGAGCAGAGACGGGTGATGGGGCAGAGAACAGTGACAAGAGGGCAGAGACCGGTGACAAAGGGGCAGAGACCGGTGACGAGGGGGCAGAGACCAGCACCTGTCCCTCATTTCCCTCCCCAGGGAGCAGCGAGGGCTCCTTGCAGCCTCCTTTTCCCCAGGCTGAACAGCCCAAGCATCCTCAGCCCCTCCTTGCAGGATTTGCCCTCGCACCAGCACTGTTGCCCTCCTCTGGCCCCTCTCAAGGCCCTTCACACCCTTTTTGTCTTGTGGAAGGCTGAGCTGGAGGTGATACTCAAGGTGAGGCCACACCAGCACTAAACATAGCAGGAGAATCCCCTCTTCTGACCCACCGGGGCTTCCTGCACCCCAACATGGCATTTGTCCCCTTTGTCCCAGGTCCCCCTTGGGCCCCACTGCCCGGCCAGCTCCTCACCCGCCTGTCTCACTGTGGGGCCATGTGTCCAGAAGGCTGCTGCGAGGGATGGCACCAAAACCTTACCAACATCCAACATAGTTTTGTTCTCTAAACGCCTCCCGCTATCCCCCAGGACAATTTTCAGCACTTTTCCAGGGACTGGGGCAGGGTAACGGGTCTGCAGCTCCCGGGTCTTGCCTCGTGCCCATTTTGTGGCCGGGCATAGCCCTGGCTCGCCTCCAGCTGGCAGGATCCTCCCTGAACTCCCCAGACCTTTGGTAAATTGTTTGGTAAATGGTTTACCAGATCTAATCTAAGCCATAAAACCCGCCATAAACTGTAAACCTTTAGCCACTGGGCTGCACACCATGGCAGGGGTCAGCCGGGTTTGGGGGCAGAGCAGAGGGAGGGTTTCCCCCTCTGTGGCTGGGCTGAGGCCCCCAGAAAACCCCCCCCAAGGGGACGAGCTCGGGGTCTGCCTTTAGGATATTTGCAAATGTTTGCCAACGAGCCCCTGAACCTGCTGGGCACAAGGGGATGCGGTGGTGGCCGATGTGGGGACACCCCAGACCCTGCCACCACGTCTGGCATGCTCCTCTCCCCAGGGCTTGCCAGCGATTTGTAACCAGCTCTTTAATTAGCGGCGTT
This sequence comes from Heteronetta atricapilla, assembly GCA_011075105.1. Taxonomy (NCBI): domain Eukaryota; kingdom Metazoa; phylum Chordata; class Aves; order Anseriformes; family Anatidae; genus Heteronetta; species Heteronetta atricapilla. The sequence continues at coordinate 2,614,567 of CM021757.1, forward strand.
GCCGGGGACATAATGGCTATATTAAATCTGCCTGCGGCCGGCGGTAATGAAATCCTCGCCGTGCTGCTGGGAGCAGAGCCGGTGCTGGCCGTGCCCGTTCCCAGCTGTCCCCTCTGTGTAGCCCCCCCCGGCTCTCCTGGGGCTGCTGAGCACCCACAGACCAACAGGAGCCCCCTAAATCCATAGCCCTTCGTAAAACCAGCAGTTCCTGCCCTTCTCCAGCTGCTGGCCCCCTCCCCTGCCTCTGCCTGAGCTTATCAAATTACCATTCTGCCGATCTAACCCATCACTTCTGTATTTTTTTCCTTTCTCCCCCTAAATGAAGTTTTTATTGCTAAGAAATGCTGATTTCCAGGATGCCTCCCCAGAGGAGTGCTTCAAGAGCCCAGCTGGCAAAGTCGGACTCAGTGGGTGTGGGGGCGATGCTCCAGGACCCTCCCTGGGGGAACTGGGCTGTCCACCACCCCGATCGCTGCTGTTCCCCAGCAAAACCCCAAACCTGGGTTAAAATTACCATTTTTTTTTGCCAAATGCAAGGAAAAAAACAAAAAGCTCTGCTTGAAGGCTCCGCGGCTGCCAATGGGGCTGTTGGGTGCAGCTTAGGGCCCCCAGGGATGGTCACTTTGCACACCCCTGGCTGATTCCCCCATCAGGGATTTTGGGGGGGCTGCAGCACCCCAGCATGGTTGGATCCAGCCCCATCCCTGTGCCAAAGGCAGCACCCGGGGTCCTGGTTGCCCCAGGGTTGGTCCCAGTTGCCCCAGGGTTGGTTCCAGTTGCCCCAGGCTCAGTCCCAGTTGCCCCAGGGTTGGTCCCAGTTGCCCCAGGGTTGGTTCCAGTTGCCCCAGGCTCAGTCTCAGTTGCCCCAGGGTTGGTCCCAGTTGCCCCAGGCTCAGTCCCAGTTGCCCCAAGGTTGGTCCCAGTTGCCTGGGATCCCACCAAGGCTGGACGAGGGGTGATTCCCATTGGGATGAACCCATCCCAGCCGGGTTCCCCCAGAGCAGGGATCGGAGCAGCCCAGCTGGCAAAGGGCACAGCTCCCTGTTCCCCTGGCACCAATTAATCCGCCTTCTCCTCGCTGGGAACAGAGCTCAGCTGAGAGCTGGCGATACGATCAGCGCAGCGAGCACAAACACTTCATCACTTCCCGAAGAGGCTGAAGGCTCATTTATGGCCATTTTAATAGCTGCTTGGATAAACACCAGCGATAACCTGCACTGGACTTGCAGCAGATGATTAATGCCCCCACAGCAGTCACGCTCGCTCGCCTTGGGGCTGGGATTGTTTTCTGTTATTAAGGAAGGAAAAAAAAAAAAGGAAAAACGTGGACTTTGCCACATATTTGGGGGTTGATGCGTGGTTGTGGAGAGAACACGCTGGGCTCCTCCATCCTGCTGCAGCTGGAGAGGAAGGGAAGGGTGGGTGGAAGGTGAGGAATGGGGGATGGAGGACATGGGATGAGGGATGGAGGAAAAAGGATAAGTGATGAAGGACAAAGAATGAGTGATGGAGGACAAAGAATGAGTGATGGAGGACAAGGGATGATTTCTGGCTCTCACTTCTCCCCTCTGGTGCTCCTGGCCACGTGCCCTGTGCTGGTCTCATCTGCACTGCAGCCAGGGAACTCCCCAGGGGCTACCCTCTGGGGTCTTGCTTTTATTCACAACCCTCCCAAGGCTCTGCCATCATTCAGGGGCCCTGAGCCGGCGGCTGTCCCCTGCGTGCCGCTTTCTGGGGGACTTGAATGTCACAGCACATCCTCGGGCTGTTGGTCCTGCTCCCAGACAGAGCTGGAGGAGCTCCCATGGTGAACCCCATCCCCATCCCTTTCCCATCTCCATCCCTTTCCCATCCCTTTCCCATCCCCATCCCTTTCCCATCCCCATCCCTTTTCCATCCCCATCCCTTTTCCATCCCCATCCCTTTCCCATCCCCATCCCTTTCCCATCTCCATCCCTTTCCCATCCCTTTCCCATCCCCATCCCTTTCCCATCCCCATCCCTTTCCCATCCCCATCCCTTTCCCATCTCCATCCCTTTCCCATCTCCATCCCTTTCCCATCTCCATCCCTTTCCCATCTCCACCCAGCCCCACCAACCTGCTCAGTGCCAGGAGGGCAGGGACACATGCAGTCACGCTGGCATGTCCCCTTCTCCTGCCACTGGCCATAAACCCCTGTCCTGTGGCTCTGGGAGAGCTGTTTCCCAGGGCAGGGCCGAAACCTCGCTGATAAGGAGCATTTCTGCTGCGTTCAGCCCCAGCAAGAGCTGAGTGTGCTCTTTTGGTGATAACTAGGTGCTAGGGGGTGGCTTTAATGATGGGGCAGGCTCCCTGGCACACACTGTACCCCAGCCCAGAGGAGGGGCTTTAAATGGCACTTTTAGGCAAGAAATGGGAAAAAAAAAATAATTTATATATATATATATATATATATATATATATATATATATTCAGCCAGCAGTGCACAGAGCGAGAGCTCCTGTCCCCAAGCCCAGGTGACAGAGGGGGCTGCATGGTCGCCCCGTGACACCGCATCCACTCGAATCCCACTGGACTGGGTTTACTCTTATTGCTGTTGTTTGTTGCTGCCTTGCACTGGCCGTGGCAGTTACTCTAATAGTTTGTAATTATTTTAGCACCTGCAGGTCTGAAACGAACTGCCACGTTACTTGGGTTGCTTCGTTCTTTTTTTTTTTTTTTTTTTTTTTTTTTTTTTTCAGGATGAGAAAAGAGCTGTTTAGATGAAAAATTTGGAGCGGAGACATGTTTTCCTCTCCCTCATGGCAACGTCACAGCATCTGGGAAAGCAGCTTAGTGAATTATGCGCTATGATAATTGATTGAATTCATCAGCAAATAAAGCAGCATCATTTAGAACAGCGGTCCAGAGAGCGAGGAAAAATTCCCCGTGCAGGGATTTTACGAGCTGGTGCAGGAGCCATTGTGCCCACAAAATCACAGCAATGGGGAAAATCAATAGATGAGGGGGAACACCCCAAAATGAAGCTCTTGTTGTAGGATAAACCCACAGCAAACCCTTTGTCTCCTCTCCAGAAGCTCCTTAGTTGCTCAAAGAGAGGGTTGGGTAAGGCAGTTTTGAAGCACCCTTGAATGCTTTGAGAAATAAGATGGGAATTTTGACATGTGGATTTTAATGAAAGAAGGGGAAAACCAGCTCGAGCATTCCCAGCCAGAGGCTGTAGGGTGGGCTTACAGCTGGCAAAACCCCCAGATCTTCCCGTCTGGCACCGAGATCATCCCTAAATAATCTGCTCTGTCGCACAGCTCCCCGCTCACCTTAAGCCCTCTCCCATCACACCACTGTCACAACCTGACGAAGCTTCTGAGAAGTATTTGCTGTTAAACCCCTTATTTTGGCCTGATTTGGGGGTCTCTGGCTCCAGAAGCTCATCTCCCGTGTCCTTCCCTCCGTGGGACCACGGGCTGGGAGATTTGCTGGGTCTGGCAAGCCAAGGAGCTTGTTAAAGATGAGGAAAGCAAACTGCACTTCACAAGCAGCGTCCTGCCGTGGGCATCCTTGCTGCAGGACATTTGGGTTATATCCCAGCAGTTCTGGTCCCTTTTCTTCCATCAGGCTCCAGGGCTCTCACTCTGATGCCGGGAGCCGGCTGCGGTGACCCTCTGGCACGGCACACGTGTCCATACACACGTGCTCTGGTGGGGGGGAGGCTGTTTTGCTGCAGCTTTTGATGGAAATGCGAGCGGATGGGAAGCATCCTCCCAGCCAGGGCAGCCGCCAGGGACACCACAGCTCACCCAGGAGCCCACGGCACCCTGCAGCCCCGCGGCCGCTCTCGGTTCAGCATCCGTCTCCGTGGCAACGCATCCTTCACGTCCTTGTTGCCTCCGGTCTGCATCGCCGCCAGCCCCCGGTACCCCCAGCTGGGTCCCCTGCCCTCCATCACCCACCCCAGCACCCCCAGATTGCATTGTACGGGGAGAGGGGAGTGTGGGAACCGGTCGGTTTTGCACCCATGGGTGTCTCTGAGCCCATCCTTGGCTGGTGTTGGGGGATGGCATGGCTTTGGGGCAGCACAGAGGCACCAACGCGTGTCTTCAGGCTTGCAGACATCTCACCTGCCTTCTGGACCTCAGCTGCTTCACCTGACGGCACTGTCCCACGTGTAGGTGGCTTTTCTGTCTGCTCCCAGCTGGGGATATTTAGGATGGGATCCACCAAGCTGTGGGCATCCTTGGGAACGCAGCCACCGAGAGGACCCCTGCCCAATGCAAAGTCCTGCAGCACCATCAGTGCCTTGGAGGATGCTCAGATACATCGACTGTGGGCACCCCAGTGCGCTGTTCCCCTTGGAAAAGGGCCCCAAACTGCCCTTGCTGGGGTCACCGTGTACCAGCACCACGCTGAGACTGCAGAGCGATTTTGGCCACGCTGCTCTCCCGAGACCCTGGCCCAGGAGCCGGGAAAGCCCCTCCCCGGAGCAGCTGGGAACACGGGGCTGGCGCTCCGCAGGAAATCTCCATTCATCGGCTTTTGGTCGCCGGCCAAATTGGAGCCAAACCAACCATTTTTCCAACTTCCCAGGGAAGTTTCCAGGGACCTGTGGCTGGTGAGGAGAGAGGATGGCAAGGGGGTGCCGTGGTGTCCGGGATCGGAAGCAGTGCCGGTGCGGTTTACACCCCGGTACATGCTCGGTGCAGGGTGGGAAGGGTTTTTTTTGGGTGTTCCTGATAGGAGCACACCCTGATAGAGTGTGTTGCAGGAAGCTGTGATTTTTGGAGGGGAATTAATTGATGTTAGGAGATTGCAAGCTCTTAAATGCCTCCTTTCTCTGCTGGAAATGGTTCTCTGCACCCTGTAGGGTTCCCAGCCTACTGGGAGGACTTGTTCCTTGTGGGGGCTGTGTTGTCCCATGTGCTCACACCATGGGGACATGGCAGTGCCGAGCCATGCTGCAAGGCAAACAAGCCAAGGGATTTCCCCTGTCCTCCACCCTAAAAAAAAAAGCACACACACACCCCTCTTCCCCCCATGGCATGTGCCTGCTGTCTCCCCATGGGGTGGTTTTGGGGGTGCCAGGGTCAGCAGGACACAGTGAGCCCTGTGCCTGAGCTCAACCTGGGCACAGCTCCCAAGGCTGGGGCTGAACCCCGGAGAAAAAGGATTTATTTAATTAAAAAAAAAGAAAAGAAAGGAAAGAAAACACTAAAGGAGCTATCAAGCCCACCAAAACGAGTCTGGTTTTCATTTGGAAGGAACTTTTTGTTGCTCATTTGTCATCAGAACAATTCCTCAAAGTCCAGGCACTCTGAGGGACAGGATGGGGTTTCCTTCCCCACCAGAAGGAACGCGCCGTTTCGCTGAAAAACGAGTCAAGCCCAGGGGCACGACTGTGCCGAGAAGCTGCAGGACGCGTCGGGGACATCCTGCCTGGCGCGATGGGGTCCCCCCGCCACCGAGCCAGGAGGGGACCGGGGACAGAGCCCAGCGTGGGACAAGTCCTGCGGCCGCCCACCCCACACTCCCAGCCTTCCTCCCGCTGTATTTTTTTTTCCTCCCTTCCCTCGATTCTTCTCCTTCTTCCCTCCCTCCCTTCCCAGCCCCTTCCCCTCCCCTCGCGGCGCAGCCAGGCACCGAGGGGACTTTGCCCCCCCAAGGCTGAGCTTTCTCCCCGCAGCCTGGAGCAGCTGAAGGACGAGCGAAAATGCTCCGGTCTTATCTGCGAGGGGAGGCAGGCGCGGTGGGCAGGGTTTGCGCGAAGGCTGCTGGCTTATAAGCAGCCGGCCGCGGAGGGAAGCTCCCTCGCGAGGCTCCGAGCGCAGCTCCCACCGCGATGCCCGTGGCGCTGGGGCTGCTGCTGCTGGTGCTGAGCCCGGTGGGCGCCCTGCAGCGGGGGCTCGAGCCCCCCAACTTCAATGCCACCGAGGCGGGGGCCGTCCTCTTCGCCAATGCCTACAACAGCACGGCCGAGATCGTCCTCTTCAAGAGCGTCTCGGCCAGCTGGGATTACTACACCAACCTGACGGCCACCAACGGTGCCCTGCAGGTGGGTTCTGGCGCGGGGTGCTGCTGGGGGGGGGCTCCGGCAGGGTGGGGAGGGCTGGCGGGGTGCCCTTCCTCCCCACGGGTTCCTTTCGAAGCGCCCCAAGGTGCCGTCCCGGATCTCGGATGCTTAGCTTGGGAATGGTTTTGTCCCCAGAACTGGCTCTCCGGAAAGCCCCTGCCCCAGTGCGACAGCCCTGGCCCCACAGCAGAGCCTGGGTTTATTTTTAGAGGTGTTTCCCTCTGCCCAGAACCTTCCACTTTCTTTCTCCCCCTTCCCAGGCTGGGGTCAGGTGTCAAGTGTCCCGGTCCCTGCCCAGCCCCACGTCCCCTGCTCTGTGCCGTGCCCCAGCCCCACGGGAGCCCCAAGTGTGAAGGAGCAGCGGGGTGGCACTGGAGCACTCCAACCCGTGGGGACAAGCTGGGTGGGGGGTGGTTGTACGTTTTGGGGTGGGCTGGAGCTGCTCTCAGTTACACGAGCCTGGCCCCTGCCCTGCATGGACGCTCCCCCAGCCCTTGTCATACCTGGGGGGCTGCCATGGCCACAGCGAGGGGCCATGTGTCCATGGGGACATGGCCACAGCACTGTGTGCAGCTCAGAGCCATGCACCCCACCCCATATAGCTTATGGTGCACGGGGTCAGCACAATATCTATGTGACCAGCGTGCATTTGGGGACCTCAGTGTCACCTCCACACCCCAAATAATGTCAGGCAGCCCCCCCCCCAGAGCCCGGCCAGGAGCCCGTGGGCAGGAGGTACATGGTGCACTGCACGTCTGTCCGTGTGGGACGCAGCAGAGACCGGCTGGGGCGGCGGGGCACGAACGCTGCCAACTTGGCAGGACACCCGGCGTGCCCCTCCAGCCTTTTTCGGCCAGCTGACGCTGTCCGGGCATGCGCCCAGCCACTGCCTTGCAGATGTTGTGGCGGGGCCCGGGACCTTTGGGCACTGTGGGAGCATCCCGGCCACAGCAGGCTGCGGGGAGGGGCTGGGGAGCAGCCTGCGTGGATTTTGCTCAGGGACATTCCCAGACCAGCCCACTTTCCTGTGTTAACAAATACCTGAGGATCACGGCCGGGTGCTCGCTGTGATCTAAAGGGGTCTCAGGCCACCCTGCTGCCCTCCCAGCAGCTCCCAGATAGTTTTGGGGACAAGGGGGGAAGAGGGAGAGGATTTTTCTGGCTGCTCTGCCCAAAGATCTGCCCACTCTGAGAAATGCTCAGAGCACCCTGCAGGGCTGACAGCACCCCGGTGGTGCCCAGCACACTATTTGCCTGAGCCTGACACAACTGGAAAGGGAGAGGAGGGGATCTGGCCCCTGAAGTCAGCCCGTCAAAGGGGCAGCAGAGATGCGTGCTGTGCAATGGGGAGGCAGTGAGAACTAAAGGGTTAACAGGGCTCGAGGTGACCAGCAGGACCCCAAAGGCTGAATTTGGGGGATTTGGTGAACCCTTGGGCCAGGCAAACCCTGCTCAGGTCTATAGCACAGAGGGGCTGAGCCAGGCCAGCCCAGAGGCATGGGCTCCCCCAGGACCTGTCCCCAAAGACATGGCCAGGGGACAAAGTGACAAGGGGGGGGCAGCAGGCTAAAGGCAGGGCAGCAGCCCCCGGCCTTGTGGGGATGGACAGAGGGACACTGGAATGACAGACAGGGTGGCACGGCCGTGGCAAGGGGTCTGGGGCAGAGCCTCCAGCTTCAGCTCGCTCCACCGGAGCTGTCAGGAGAGTTTAGGGCACAATTTGCCTGACCTAACACAGGCGTCTGTTCAAGAAGGAGATGAAACACAGCTGGACTCTGCCTTCTACAGTTCCCTGGCTCAGAAACGGGGTCTGGGAAGGGATAAAATATCCCTCATGAGCCTCCACGCTTCATGGGTGACTCCCATTGACACAAGGGCATCTTGCTCCAGGGTGGGGGCTGACACATCCCAGTGGGATTTGGAGCCAGGGCCGGATGGTGCCGGGGTGATGCTGGAGGTGCTGGAATGCCCAAGGGGGGCAGTGGGCACCCAGCTCTGCTTTAGGCATCTCCCCTCCCTGTCCCCGAGCAACCTCTGGCCACACCACGCTGTAACTCCCTTCCATCCCAAGAGAATGTGATGATTAAAATAAAACAACCCAGGCTTGTTGGAACCAGGCTGGAAACACCACGAACTACAGCTAATGAGCTCCATAAATCATGCTGGGAAGGCACGGGCAGTGAGCAGGCGTTCAGCATGTTCTCACTGCGCACTGCCCAGGCTGATACACTCCCAAAAAAATCAGCATTTCCACGCTAGCCACATGGATGCTACCGCCCGCAATGCGCCTTGTCCCAAAATCGTGGCTGCCGGCTGCAGCTCCAGCTGCCTAAATAACCCCTGCAGCGCAGGCTGCTGCCGCTGTCCCACAGCCCTGGGAAGCGAGGTCGGGGCTGGCAGTGCTGGGTAAGGGTGATGGGGCACCCAAAACTGGGGGCATCTCCAGGGGGTTGCATCTCCGGGGTAAATGGGTGCCCCTCTGCAAGGCGAAACCCAGAGATGGGGCTTATAGGGCACAGAGGGGGGGGATGCAGCTAAATGTTGCTTGAGCACAGGTGTAATGGTGTTGGCACAATGGCCCACGAGCACCCAACACCCTGCCCACGGGGCATGGACCCCCCTGTCCTGGTGTCCCCATCCCACCCAGGGCACAAGACCGCTTCCAGACCAGCCTCAAACGCCACCTTCCCGGGTGCTCTGCGAGGAGAGCGGGGGGCTGCAGATGTTGCCTCTTCGGCTGCAAACTGTTGTCTCTTTCTATAAATGTCACGGATCGGGGACAGCCCTGCCTGCCACCGCATGTCCCCTGCCCACTGGCTCACGCAAACCCCGTAACTCTGAGCGCAGTGGCACGTCCCAGCGCTGGTCCCCATGTTCCCCTCTCACCGCGCAGGTCGAGGCGTCACTGGAGGAGCAAAACTTCACAGAGGCATGGGGGAAGAAAGCCAAGGAGCTCTACGGCAGCATCTGGAGCAACTTCAGTGACCCCCAGCTGAAGAAAATCATCGGCTCCATCCAGACCCTGGGACCCTCCAACCTGCCCCTGGACAAGCGGCAGCAGGTAGGCGAGGTGGTGGTGAAGCCCTGGGAGATGCTGGGGTGCTGCGATTCCCCCTCAAAGCCTTTTTTTCTCGAGCACACAGACTTCACTGCTGGCCTGTTCCCCCTTGGATGTATTTTGTAGGGTCTCCCCAGAGGCTGCAAATTGGGGCAAAGTGATGGAAGGGGGGAGACGGGAGCTGGGGTGCCCCCTCGGGTGGACACGTGGCCAGGATCCGTCCCTAACATCAATTTGGAGCTACCTGCAGTCAGGGGCTGGAGATTTCCTGCTTACATTGAGCAGCCTTGGGCGTTCCCTGGATGCCGGCCAGGCTGTGCCCATGGCTGGGGGCCAGCTGGCTTGAACCCCTGGGGACACAGCCCAGAGGACAGGAGGGCTGCGGCAGCCACCCGGCTCCCTGCGTGCCCGGAGTGGCTGTGACCTGTACAGCCCAGCAGCAGGGACACCAGGACAGCCTTCCCCATCACAGTCCTGAGCTTGTGGAGTCCTTTAATTAAATGCTGGTCCTTTAAGTACAATGCTTGAGGCAGTGATCCCTGCATATCTCTGGTGGTTCTCGGGGCACCTCCCCACCAAGACCCTGCTCAGCTTGTGAGCCCGGTGATACAATCCTCGCTGGAGCAGCGTCGGCCCCAGTTCCTTCCCGGAAACCTGTCCCTGATAACAGAAAGCATCCCATCTCCTCCCCGCACATCACCCACGTTTCTCCCCGCCCGCAGCCACCGCCGTCCCCTCCGGAGCAGAGGAATGGGAGCAGAGAGAGGGACGGACGGCGCGGGGGAATTTCCGTCCCTGGGAATGGGCTCCCCGAGCAGGTTCCAGGAAACCTCCCGTTGCTATTGTTTGCTGTTGTTGAAGTTTACAGAAATAAATACCCTCCCCTCCTCCTGTGGTTTTTTTTTTTTGCCCGCTTAGATAAACAGTCTGTGCCGCAGCCCTTCTGACTAAGGGCGTTATAAATAGCCGTGCTCCGGGACACGGAGGGGGCTCGGTGAGCAGCCGTGCGTGGGCTCTGTCCCAAAGTGCGCCGGGTGCAGAAACAACGGGCGATAACACGCTCACCTCACCCCAAAAAAAAACACTGTATAAACACCCTGATCCTCCTTTGGACTCATGCATGAGCTCCAGAGACGGGAAGTCTTTGTAAATCCCTCCTCAACAGCCCTTCCCACCCTCTTCCAGCCCCAATGCCTTTTCCCTCCCTGCAGTACAACACCATCCTGAGCGACATGGACAAAATCTACTCCACGGCCAAGGTGTGCCCGGCCAACGATACCTGCTGGGAGCTGGAGCCAGGTGCGGTCCTGTCCCCAACCCCGTCCCAGTCCCCGTCCCCATCCCCTGCTTAGGGGCTGCTGCTGATGAGCACCCCCAGGCCGTGACTTTGCCCTGGTCCCCAAATTCCCATTGGGATGGGGTTGGCAGGGTCCTGATCCACATTCATAGGGTTGTCTTGGGGTGAGGATGGGTCAATTTGGGTCAGTTTTGTGCCCCACTCCCGCACCTCCTTCCCACTTGGGTCTCTCATGTCCCACGTGTCCCTTTTGTCTCAGACCTCTCGGACATCATGGCCACCTCCCGCAGCTACAAGAAGCTCCTGTACGCCTGGGAGGGCTGGCACAACGCCGCAGGAAACCCGCTGCGTGCCAAGTACGAGGAGTTCGTGCAGCTGAGCAACGAGGCGTACCGGATGGACGGTGCGAGTGGGATGGGGACGTGGTGGGTCAGGGATCAGGGTGGGAAGCGGAGCAATGCGGTGTCCTGCTCTCCCCATTCCACATGCAGCCAGCTTCCATTTCCCCTCTGCCCTGGTGTTGACACCATGGGGAAGGTGCAAAAATCCTACTGGTGCCCAACAGGACCAGCTCTGTGGGGTGGCCCCTTGGGGCTGGAGCCAGGGGTCATCACTGCCTCCCTGCAGGATTCGAGGACACGGGCAGCTACTGGCGCTCCTGGTACGACTCAGCCTCCTTCGAGGATGACCTGGAGCATCTCTACAACCAGCTGGAGCCACTCTACCTCAACCTGCACGCCTTTGTCCGGAGGAAGCTGTATGACCGCTACGGCCCCAAATACGTCAACTTGAAGGGCCCCATCCCTGCCCACCTCCTGGGTAAGAGCCAGGAGTTCTGGTGGGGCTGGAGAGCCGTAGTGTGATGGTGGATGATCCCACTTATTGCTGTGTTTCTCTTCCTCTTGACCCACCCCTGGGTCTACTCCGTCTGCTTTCTCTCCTCAGGCAACATGTGGGCTCAGCAGTGGAACAACATCTACGACCTGATGGTCCCCTACCCTGAGAAGCCCAACCTCGATGTGACAAGCACCATGGTGGAGCAGGTAATAGGCTGGGGGACCTGCTAAGGCACAAATGGGAAAAAAGGGGGATGCGTTGGCCAGAGCTTCCCAATAACTTTGAGCCTATGGAAGTGGTTGCCCATATCTGCACATGGGACACCAGAAAACCATCTTTGGGAGGGGTAGGTACTCCCACGCCCACTCTAGCAATGACCAAAGAGGCAGCAGGTGGGAAAAGAGGCAGGCTGGTGCAGTGAGAGCAGTGCTGGTCCTCAGGCTGGGGGCTGCATCCCCACCATCACTCATCTCTGAGCCCTCCTGGGACATCCATCCTGCTCCACTCTCCCGTTCATTCTGGGCACCAGCACTGCTGCTCGGTGCTGCTTAGGGATGCTCACCCCATTTCTGGGGATGGAGCTTCCCACCAGGGTGAGAGGGGCAAGAGCCTTCCTCCTCCCCACGGTGCTGTGAGAGTATCAGAGGCAATGCCCGAGGCATGGCAGTCTTTTCCCTGACTGTAACCTTCTGCCTCCTGCGCTCCAGGGCTGGAACGCCACCCACATGTTCCGAGTCTCGGAGGAGTTCTTCACTTCCCTGGGGTTGTTGGAGATGCCCCCTGAGTTTTGGGACAAATCCATGCTGGAGAAGCCGACGGATGGGCGGGAGGTGGTGTGTCATGCCTCAGCCTGGGACTTCTACAACCGCAAAGACTTCAGGTGTGTGGGGCCATGCAGGGGCCCAAGGCTACGGGGCAAGAGCCTCCTCCACCCCCTTGGTAGTCACTGTTTTGGGTACCCCCTCACCTTCTGGGGTAAGGTTTCAGGGCACCACATTGCTCTGCCTTCCCCTCTACTGGGTCTTTCCTCTTTCCCATGGGGTTCTGCCACCCTCTAAGGGTCCTTCCCACTGGGGATGTGTGTGGGCAGACCGGGGACCCAAACCCAGCTCAGGCATCGCTGCTTTCACAGGATCAAGCAGTGCACAGCAGTGACCATGGAGCAGCTCTTCACGGTGCACCACGAGATGGGCCACGTGCAGTACTACCTGCAGTACAAGGACCAGCCCGTCTCCTTCCGCAGCGGGGCCAACCCCGGCTTCCACGAGGCCATCGGAGATGTCATGTCCCTGTCCGTCTCCACCCCCAGCCACCTCAAGAAAATTGGGCTCCTCAGCAGCGCCACCGAGGACGCGGGTATGACCCCATGGTTGACACAAACCTTTCAACCATCCTTGGTTCCATGGATCTTCACTCTACAATTACCCTAAAGGAGGCTTTAGTGTGGTGGGGATCGGTCTCTCCTCCCTGAGCACCAAGTGATAAGACAAGAGGAAATGGGCTTAATTTGCTTCAGGCGAGGCTTAGGTTAGATATTAGGAAAAAAATCTTCACTGAAAGGGTTATGAAATATTGGAACAGGCTGACCAAGGCAGTAGATGAGTCACTATCCTCGGAGGTCTTCAAAAAATGTGGAGATGTAGAGCTTAGTGGTTGAATGGTGAGCTTGGCAGTGCTAGGTTAAAGGTTGGACAAGATGATCTTGGCAATCTTTTCCAACTTAAATGATTCCATAATTCTGATTCTTGTTGCCATGGGTCCATGCACAGACCCCTCCTTGGCTCCATGCATGACCCCTTCTGGGCGCTGTAGACAACTCCTTCTTGGCTCCATCCTCTTCACCACCATGAGCAGCAGCAATGATCCCCGGAGCCTTGTCTGTTCCCTTCCTGTCCCCAGCAGAGTCTCAAACTGAAAGCAGCACCTCTGGGCTTTATTGGCTTTGACATTTCCAGCGTCTCCCCTTCCCATCCACCCGGGAGCTCACTGCGTAGCTCTGCGGAGGCAGCACTGAGTGCTCGCTCAGACAACCCTCCCGGTCACAAGGACAGGCAGCGGGTGACATGTCTGCCTGCCAGCCAGTGCAGAGGAGTAGGACTTGTCGCTGCAGGACATTTCCCAGCTTGGCAAGGGTCTGCACACCCCCCCACATCCTCGAGCCAACACGTCAAACCAGACGGCGGCAGAGGAAACCAAGCGTTCGCAGAGCCCTGCCGCAGGCAGCTACTTTGCAGAGGAGGGCCAGTCCCGGGTCCTCCTGCCTTGTCGTTAAATCTGTTTCATAATGGGGAAGCCGTCACAGCAGCCAAGATCATTGGGCTGATGCTGCACAAACATCACTGAGCAGATGGTCGCTGCCTCAAGGCATCGCTGCCTGGCTTGGCGGCCGTGCCACCACCACGATGGCAGCCAGCAGCCCGAAGGGGCAGTGCTGCCAACCCCTTCCCGACCCTACGGCTGCAGCTGGGTCGCCAGCTGGTCCTTCTTCAGCCTTCCTTTGCTCGAGGTGAAGGGGAAAGCAGATGTCACCATCCCCTGTGCTCCCCATGGTATGGTGGTGACTGCCTCAGGTTTGAAACCAGGTCTGGATCCATACCATGGCAGCCTTTGCTTTGGTGAGCCAAAATCCCTTTCACCCTGAAGCCCCTGTAGGGTGAATGTGTTAACAGGGAGCCCTTAGAGTTACCCTCACCAGAGACCTCTCCGTGATGAGAGCCAGGCTTCAGGCAAGGGGACACCGGGCTTGCCACTCCCATTGCTCCCACTCTGTAGAAAGGCATGTGTTGCCCCAAGCAAGAGCTGCAGCCAGAAAAACCTCCCATGCCCCACGCACAAATTGCTAAGGATCACAATTACATGTTGAAATGTTGTTCCAACCTCTCATCCAGCTCTCCTCACCTCATTCCCAACAAAAACCCAGTGACCATAGTGCTGTCCGCCAGGGCTCCTTCCCAACCTCATTTGGGCTCTGTTTCATGCAGAGAGCAACATCAACTACCTGCTGAAGATGGCCTTGGAGAAGATCGCCTTCCTGCCCTTTGGCTACCTCATCGACCAGTGGCGCTGGAATGTGTTCAATGGCCACACGCCCCCCAGTCGTTACAACTATGACTGGTGGTATCTGAGGTAGGGGACAGTCATGGAGGGTGGATACACACATGGAAGATGAGGGTGTGCAAGGAAGGAGGGTGGGCAGGAAAGAAAAAGTGGCCATGGAAATGGCTGGAGAAAGATGGATGAAGGGATGGAGGGATGGAAGGTTGGAGGGATGGGTTGAGGGTTGGAAAGACATGGAAGGTCACAAATTGTGCAGATCTCTTCAGCACTGTGCCTTCCTTTCCTGTTTCCTGCCTTGGTTCAGCTGGCTCCCTCTTTCCAGCTCATGCTCTTGTTCTCTGTTGCCTACAGAACTAAATACCAGGGTATTTGTGCTCCGATTTCGAGGAATGAAAGCAACTTTGACCCTGGGGCAAAGTACCACATCCCTGGGAACACCCCTTACATCAGGTAGAGGAGGTGCTGGGAAGGGGACGGAGGCTTGGGGCAGGGGGTGTGGGGACACCAACTCTTCATGCAGGGACTGGGATGCATTGCTCCTGCTAAAGACACAGACACCATCCAATGCTTGGGAACACAAATGGTGGGGAGCAGATGGGTGGCATGGTGCCTTCGGCCGTGCCCTGGGACTCACCTGCTTTGTCCCCGGGCTTCCTCGGCAGGTACTTTGTGAGCTTCATCCTCCAGTTCCAGTTTCACAAGGCGCTGTGCCAGGCAGCCAACCACACCGGTCCCCTACACACCTGTGACATCTACATGTCCAAAGAGGCTGGAGCCAAACTCAGGTGGGGACAGAGGAGGGTCGGGACAATCGCCATGGGCAGATGTGTGCATGGAAGCTGATGGTGTGCAAGGAAGAAAGGAAGGAAAGAAGAAAGGAAGGAAGGAAAAAGTGGCCATGGAGATGGCTGGAGAAATAGCTTTGCAGATGGATGGATGGATAGATGGAAATACAAGGAAGCACTGGGGTGGGGTGAGTGGTCCTCACCAGAGTCCTGCTATTGTCCCTGTCACTATCTCCCACCCAGACAAGAGGTCACTGAAGCATGTTTGGTTCCTGTTGACTCCCTGGGCGTTAATGAATGCATGAGAACGTGGTAGAAAGTCTTCAGCTCCCAAGCACAGGATAGCTGGGGGACTTCAGAGGCGGTTTCCAGGTTCACATCCCTCTCAGGAATAGCATCTTCAACCCTTGTGAAGCAGAGACACCACCACTGCTTGTCTCCCATCCATCCTCCAACCTAATGCTGGTCTTGCTGTCCCACTCCTCTGCAGGGAGGTGCTGAAAGCTGGGTCTTCCAAGTCATGGCAGGAAATCCTGTTCAACCTCACTGGCACGGATAAGATGGATGCTGGGGCCCTCCTGGAGTACTTCAGCCCTGTCACCACCTGGCTTGAGGAGCAGAACAGAAAGACCAATGAGGTGCTGGGTTGGCCGGAATTTGACTGGCGTCCCCCTGTCCCTGAAGGCTACCCCGAAGGCATCGGTAAGGCTGCGCCCCCAGGACGGGCAGGAAAATTCTCCCAAGGGCCACCACCAACCCCCAGGCAGGACAGTTATGGGGGAGGTCTCCATGCCAGGAAAGAGAGGAATAACCACCTCCATGTGCAGTCCCATAGGATCCCATTTCCTGGGTGGTCACAGCTTCCTTTGAAGCAGGTGCCATGAGCCAGCTCCTTGACGTACCGTTGTGTGGAGCTGTGGCCCTGCCACTGCCATCAGTCCTAATGTGACAGGTCATCTGCTTCTCAGCTGCATCCTTTCTGCCCAGGTGGAAGGGTTTAGGGCAGGAAGCTTGTCCTGTGATCCCATCCCTGACCCATGGGACACCTCCACTTTCAGCACGCTCCCAGACATCCTTCGGGAGACCTGCAGCTCTGGGACATGTTCAAGCATGGTGGAGAAACCTCTTGAAAGTCCTCTTACAAAAATGACTTCCCCTCTCTTTCCTCTTTTCTCTTCCTCTAGACAAAATAGCAGACGAGGCAAAAGCTAAAGAGTTCTTGTCCGAGTACAACAGCACGGCCGAGGAGGTGTGGAATGCCTACACTGAGGCATCCTGGGCCTACAACACCAACATCACTGACCACAACAAAGAGATCATGGTATGGAAACAACCCAGGCAACCAGGACAACCTCTGCCCCTAGCAGAGATGTAGATGAGAACTATGTTCTCATCCAGAAGTTGCCTTGTTCATGAAAAGTGATGCCCAGGGAAGCCACGGGGCGGTTGTCAGCCATGGCAAGGCAGGTGGTGCTTCTGGTGAAGACCTGTGTTGCAGGGAGCTCCCTCAGGTAACTCCTCTCCTGCCTTTGCAGCTGGAGAAGAACTTGGCCATGTCCAAGCACACCCTTGACTATGGGATGAGAGCCAGGCAGTTTGACGCCTCCAACTTCCAGGACCAAACTGTCACACGCATCCTCAAGAAGCTGAGTGTCATCGAGAGGGCAGCCCTGCCTGAGGATGAGCTGAAGGAGGTGAGCTGCAAGGGGACAGGGCAGGACACATTGTCCTTTGCCACTACCCTGTGGGAAGACACAGACTTTGCCCAGCTTTTAGGAAATGGCCCTGGGCAGCTGCTCCTGCCCCTGCAGAAGGTGATAGTTTGGTACCTTCTGCACAAAGGCAAGACCCTCACCTCTAGGATTTCCCACCCAAAGGTTGCCTCTCCCAGCCTGCTGTGAGGCCCAGCTGCTTGGGTGGCAATGGCACATTGCATGCTGGCCCCATACTTCCCATAGTGACTTGGCTTTGCTTCCTTCTGGGGTTGTACTTGAGCTGCCAGGACAGTGTGGAAGGGGTCAGAGGAACATCCCAACAGGCTGTGTTGTTCCCCAAGAGCAGGAGCAAGGCTAATGAGCTCATGTGATGCGATTTCCTTTGCAGTACAATACCCTTCTCTCAGATATGGAGACCACATACAGCATAGCCAAGGTCTGCAGGGAGAACAAAACCTGTCACCCCCTGGATCCTGGTAAGACCTGGCAGGGTGCTCAGCGAGTCATCTGCAGCAGGCCCAGAAAGGAGGGATTCTTCACAGGGACATGGAGAAGGGTCACGAAGGGGCCTTTCCACCTTCTCTGTGATGTCCCCTGAGCACCATATTGGGTCTAGCATCATTGCATCAAGCCAGCCCAGCCAACGCCATCATCTGGCTTCATTGCTCTCTCTTTAGACCTCACGGACATCCTGGCCACCTCACAGGACTACGATGAGCTCCTCTTTGTCTGGAAGGGCTGGCGGGATGCTTCTGGGAAGAAAATGAAGAACAACTACAAGCGATACGTGGAACTGAGCAACAAGGCAGCTGTGCTCAACGGTCAGTGTCCTGCTCCTTCCGAGACCCACCAATGTCTCAGCACCCCGTGAGCAGAGAACTGAGTTGATCATCCAACTCAAAGCCAATATCTTGAGGGCCTGGAGGTCCCACCATCTGTCATTAGGTTCCCTGTCTCATAGGCATGGAGGGACCTGGGGTGTCTGAGTGGCAAGACAGACTTGCTCAAGAAGGGGAATGTCTGACAGCTCCTTTTGCCCTACCTCAGGCTACACAGACAATGGGGCTTACTGGAGATCCCTGTATGAGACATCCACCTTCGAGGAAGATCTGGAGAAGTTGTACCTGCAGCTGCAGCCCCTGTACCTCAACCTGCACGCCTACGTACGCCGGGCCCTATACAAAAAGTATGGAGCTGAGCACATAAACCTGAAGGGTCCCATCCCTGCTCACTTGCTAGGTAAGGGCTTTGTGGGGGCCTCAAGCAGAGCTGTGTCTCCCACCAGGCATAGCTTGTTACAGGTCATGCCAGGACCTCTTGCTTGCACTGCCCTCGTGCAGGCAGTGCAGAGACCGGTGACTGCACACCCCAGCCACAGACAGGGTGGCCCATCCTGCAAAGTGAGGAGTAACCGGTTGTCTCTGTTCTCTCCCCGTCTTCCCTCTGCTCTTCTCAGGCAACATGTGGGCCCAGTCATGGTCCAACATTTTCAACCTGGTGGTGCCCTACCCAGATGCCACCAAGGTGGATGCCACCCCAGCCATGAAAGAACAGGTCAGTGCTTTTACAGTCTGTTCTGGAGACAGCCCCTGGGACCCAGCACCCTCTGGCCACTGCCAACACCCCCATTGCTGAATGCTTTGATGCTGCCAAAAGCTTCCATGACATGCCCCTATTATTTCCCAATCCGGATATACCAAGGGCTGGACCCAACTCCAGTTGCCACCAAAGACCTCCGACACCCAGAGGCACAAGACTGTCTCCAGCCTCCCTTTCTTCCCACAGCCTCCAGCACCCGCAGGAGCCCCCATTGCCCCTCACCGGGTCCTCCATCTGCTCTCTCCCCAGGGCTGGACACCCAAGATGATGTTTGAAGAGTCGGACCGTTTCTTTACCTCCCTGGGCCTCATCCCCATGCCACAGGAGTTCTGGGACAAGTCCATGATCGAGAAGCCGACGGATGGGCGGGAGGTGGTGTGTCATGCCTCGGCATGGGACTTCTACAACCGCAAGGACTTCAGGTGCCTGCAGGAAGCCAGTGGTACCCCTGGCTTGTATGGTGCTGGGGCAGTGTCTTGGTGGGATAAGGGCATGTGGGATGGTGCCACCGCGTAGTCTCTTGCCCAGCAGCTGTGGCAGCCTCTCTCTGGCACTGCCACTAGTACCCAAGATGCTGGCATTGATAGCAGGAGCCCCCATAGGAGAGGGAGGGCAATCTACACCTTCCCTGAGCTACCCAGAGGATGGAAAAACTGATGAATATGGACAGGGAATGGGCAGGGGCAGCAGGAGAGGCAGGAAGATAGCCAGAGGCTGACTCCATGGAGCAGGACCAGCATCAGACCTGGAGAGGGAACACGTGGAAAGAGACCAGAGGGAAATATAGCTTAATGGGGTATGGTTATTCCTGGAGACTTTCGCCCCAGCTCTGCCCTTTCTTTTCTCCCCACCCCATGTCCTCATCCAGGATCAAGCAGTGCACTGTGGTGAACATGGAAGACCTGATCACGGTGCACCACGAGATGGGCCACGTTCAGTACTTCCTGCAGTACAAGGATCAGCCCATCTCATTCCGCGATGGAGCCAACCCTGGCTTCCACGAAGCCATTGGGGACGTTATGGCCTTGTCGGTCTCCACCCCCAAACATCTGCACAGCATCAAGCTGCTGGACCAAGTCACAGAAAGTGAAGGTGAGCTGGTGTGGAGGCACCCCAGGGCATAGGTGGGGGCAGCTGGGGATGCAGAGGATCAGGATGGGCTGGGCAAGGTAGAAGAGGACATGCATGGTGGCTTTGTATGCATGGAAGAGAAAGGATCTGATGGGGACCCTCTGCCCCTGGGCAGAATGACCCACACAGGGTGGATTGGTGGGTGCAGTACCCCCTTGCTCACACCTTCCCACTCTGGGCAGAAAGTGACATTAACTACCTGATGAGCGTCGCCCTGGACAAAATCGCCTTCCTGCCCTTCGGGTACCTCATGGACCAGTGGCGCTGGAAGGTGTTCGATGGGCGGATCAAGGAGGATGAGTACAACCAGCAGTGGTGGAACCTCAGGTATGCTTGAGCTCAGACCTCTCTTTGTTGCAAGGTCCTTGGCCATCGTCCCCCTTCGTGTTTTCTCCCTGTGGCCAAGGTGGCTGCAGTGGGACACGATGGGATAACACAACCCCTTACCCTGTCCCCACACCCCGCTGTGTCCCCTCCTGGCTTACCTCACCTTCTCCTTCCCATGCTGGACTAATTCTCCCTCTCTGGCCCAGGCTGAAGTACCAGGGCTTGTGCCCACCAACACCAAGGTCTGAAGATGACTTCGACCCTGGAGCAAAGTTTCACATCCCTGCCAATGTCCCCTACATCAGGTGAGTGAGCAGGGCTGGGGGGGACACCGCTGGGACAGGTGAGCCCATGCAGAAGCAGGGATCTCTGATCCAGATGCCAGCAACGGCACCTTGTTCCATGGCTGGTGCGGTACCTGGTGGTGCCCATCCCAAGATGCTGGGTATATACCAACAGAACCTTACAGGGAAAGGCTGGATCTGGGGGAATTTTCTCCTTGTCCAAGGGAGGTGGGCTCATCCACCCAGGCAGCTATAAAATGCACATTAAAAGGAAAAAAAAAAATGGCATCAGAAGATTGGACCAAACTGATGCAGGTGGAAATCCAAAGCCAGTGATAATCCTGCAGGCTGGGATTCTGCACCTGGGGGATAAGGGGGAGTGCATCCTCCCCCTGCACAGCCACTAGCAGGGTCTGTCCCCGTGTCCTCACCCCTCTGTGGCCCCTCCAGGTACTTTGTCAGCTTCGTGATCCAGTTCCAGTTCCACCAGGCTCTCTGCAACGCAGCCGGGCACACGGGGCCCCTGCACAAGTGTGACATCTACCAGTCCAAGGAGGCCGGGAAGCTCTTGGGGTAAGTGCAGGCAGGGCACAGCCAAGATCTTTATGACCCCAAATACCTTAAAGTCAGGCCACAGCTCTGCAGGACAGCAGAGCCCCTGGCGCTCCATCCTCCCCCAGCAATGCTCCGGTCCCTGGGACATGGGGGACCCTGGGCTGGGTGCTGCAGCTGCGATTGCAAAAGCAGCCACTAGATGGTAGCTGGGCCCCTGGCAGGTGGAAGGCTCCCTCCCTCCTCCTCCTCCTCCTCCTCAGCTCCCAGTTCCTGAGGGAAAACAGCCCCCTTGCTTCAAGGGAAGCACCTGTAAAATTAACCCTTTCCCCCATAAACTGATCTGCATCAGGCTGGTTGCACTGGAAGGCTTTAGGCGTGTAAAGCCCCACATCCCACACTCAAAACCTTTTATTCACGCTCTGGGCTCACAGATAGCAGAAGGCAGAGGCCGTGCCCCAGGGCTGCTGGCACCCCAAGCCCTGAAGACAAGGGCTGGTGGCAAGGAGGGCCATGGGGAACCCACTGGAGCCCATTTTTTCCTTGCAGGGAGGCCATGAAGCTGGGTTTCAGCAAGCCATGGCCTGAAGCCATGCAGCTCATCACAGGGCAGCCCAACATGTCAGCTGAGGCCCTCATGAGCTACTTCGAGCCCCTCATGACATGGCTGGTGAAGGAGAATGAGAAGAACGGGGAGGTCCTGGGCTGGCCAGAGTACAACTGGACTCCTTACACAGGTACATGGGAATGGGCTGAACGTGGGGGGTCCGTGATGAGGGAGAGTTTGGTCCTCTCCAGGGTGGGGATGGGGCTCACAGCAGACACCAAGCTGCCCTGCTGCCCCTTGGCCACCCCAAAAACCACAGGGGATGCTCCTCCTTGACTTCCCAGCAAGCTGAGTCTAAAGGAGATAAGTCACCCAAGAGACCAGCAAAGGAGAAGCTAGTGACCCACTATACCCAGCCCAGAGGCACCAGCACTAACCACGTCCCTCATTTCTCTATTTTCCAGCCACTCAAATCCAAGCTGGCTCTGACCGGACTGATTTCCTGGGCATGTCCCTGAGCAGCAAACAAGCCTCCGCAGGTGGCTGGGTCCTGCTTGCCCTGGCACTCGTCTTCGTGATCACCACCATCTTCTTGGGCGTCAAGCTGTCCTCGGCAAGGAGAAAGGCCTTCAAATCCAGCTCAGAAATGGAACTGAAATAAGGCGGACACCAATGGGGGAGCACAGACAGGGTGCGAGCGCAGGCACTCGGGCAGGCTGGTGGCAATGCTGCGGGCACGTTTGCCCACGAAGCCATGGGTTTCCACAGCCCAGGACTCCTCTCTCCAATCAGGTCGGACTTTTTTTTCCACTATGCAAGATCCAAAGCAGAAAAGACCTATTTATTTGTCAGCATCTGCATAAGGGGAAGAGAAATTCAGGCGCCGGCAGGCACGGAGCCATCACGGGCTGCCCCCAGGCCTGGGGGGGGCAGGTCCAGCCCAGGCACCCACCATCTATCTCCGACCCCTGTGCCAGGGTGGCCAAAGCCATGGGGGCTTCAAGTGACAGAGGGCAGCCTTGGGAAGGACAGAGCACCTTCGTGTCCTCTGTCCATCCCTGGTTTGCCCACTGCTGGGCTGTTCGCTTGCATGGATGAAAAATAAAACCATGTCTTGTTACCCCCAGTGCAGCAGCTCGGCGCCTTCTTGTGGGTGGTATCTCTATGGGATGCTGGGCTGGTGAGAATACAATTTCCTAGGGGTCAGCGTGGCTTTCAGGGTCTCCTCCATCCCCATCATGAAAGCTCAGCATCCCTTCATGGCAGCACCGTCATCCCCTAAACATTGTCTCCCATAGCAGCTGCTATCTCAGGGCCTCTCCATAGGGCATGTACCTAACCGAGGGGCTGCATTAGGGCCAGAAAACCCCAGCCAAGAAGTGCATTTCCAGAAAAGTCCAAGCCTGAGCTGTAATGAGGGCTGGATTCACCAAGCCCAAGCAGGGACAGGGCTCGAGCTCGCGGCTCCAGCACAGGGACGATGTGCGTTTACATAAGGGCCGGGGGGGCTCTGAGGTCAGCGATCGCCTCCCGCTCCCCAGCTCTGATTATCTTGGGATCAGCTGTGCTTGAGGCTTTTTTTCCCCGTCTTTCTTCTGCTTCTGTAAATAAAACTTCGTATTTGTTCTGCAGTGATTAGGTGCAAAACTAATCCCAGGCCAGGGATTATTGCAGCCTTAAAGAGCCGCGATCTGCTGCAGCCCCAAGCAGGAAGGGAAATGAGGGGATGCAGGGCAGATCGTGCCACGGCCTCTACCCTCAGTCAAGTCTTACAGGGGGAAACCAAGACCCAAGAGGAGCAGAAGGCAGGTGTCTGCCCGCCCACGCTCGTGTTTGTTTGCTTCCATCTCCTACACCCACGGGGAGGTGAAGCCGCCAGTCACGCGTCTTCCCACTGCGGTCCCAAGGCTGGGGGAGCAGCTGCCCCAAACGCCTGCACCCCACAGCAGCACCACCCCTGCTCCCCCTCCCCAGCCACGCGATGCCCGTGGAGCAGAGACCTTGCAAAGCGACAGCTGGGTTGGAAGCCAAGTTTGATTGCAGCCCCAGAAGGCAGGCTGGTGCAGGTGTGCTCCATCAAGCTCAGCTCCCCGCTGGTAATTTTTAGCCCTGTGGCTGCTTTCTGCACCATTAACGGAGGTCTCCAAGGTCATCAAGGTCCTACCAGCTTCAGGAAGATTGCTTTCTGGAGAGAAGAGAGCCACACTGAGCACTCCACTCAGGAACTGCGATACACGCTCAGCCCTAACTCACCATCAGAGCCCACACGGGAGCTGCCGGAGTCCTGGAAGAGGCTACGGCTAAGTGATGGAAGCACTGAGATGCAGTCTCCTGCTTAAGGACAGAGAGGCAACACAAGCCAAAAGTCCATCCAGGAGATGCAGGAGGACATGAGGTTACCTCCAGCACAGCTCCAAGCTCCATCCAGGAGCAGGGCAGGACACCCTGCTACCTCCAGCCCAGCTCAAGATGAAATGAAGGTCCTGAACTGAGCTTAACTGGAGCTGCTGAGCCATGGGTGGGGGTACAGGTGAAGCTTTTCAGGGCAATTAAGACCCACTGGTGCCCTCAGGGCTCTGCTAACCGTCACCAACGTTTTACAAGTTACCTTTAAAATGAGGATGCTTCACCTCCCCTGTTGTGATAACATCTGGAGAGATTTTGCTGCCTTCTGGCTTCTGCATCACACTTCCTGCTGAAATTAGGAGGCTTAGCAAAATTACTCCCTAGGAAAAAGGAAAAAAAGAAAGAAAAAAAAAAAAGGAAAAGAGCAGAGCAAAGAAAGAGGAGATTCCCTTTCACTTCACAGAGCCCCTCTAAGGGCAGCTCAGAAAGCAGTGCCCCAGGCCTGCGGGGGCTGTGCTGGGGATGCCTGCGCGCAAGGCTCCTAGAGAGCAGATTTGCTTTAAAACCACACAAATCAAAAGCAAGAGCCACGCTGGGTTCCCTTCACCAGCCTGGAGACCCTTTGGGCACAGCAGAAACCTATTTTCCTTTTTTTTTTTCTTTATGCTCATTATCCTCACTCACCGTGCTGGGGGCAGGTGACTGGCGGGGGGGACCCCACGTCCCCAGCGGCTGGCGGGGGCCCGGCCAAGCCCGGTCTATTCTTAGCTGGTAGGTGGCCAGGCAGGAGCAGGCAGGGCGCGCGGGGCCGCGTTCCTCGCATTCCCCTTCCCCGGGGACAAGGAGCGCCTGGAAAAATGCAGCCGCGGCTTGGCAGCACCCGGCACCCAGGGGCCAGAAGCAGGGACCAACCCCGGGCAGGGGTCATCAATGGGGGGGATATGGCCCGGGGGGCATCCTGCGGGTGTGGTGGACTAAGGTAGGGTCAGCGGATCCCAAATCCTTGCCTGCACACCCACCCTCCTACTGCCCCCTCCATCAGCCACCGAGCAGGGACACGTTTCACCCAGGGTGGCCGCTGAGGATGTTCCCCCAAATTCTGGGACGCTGCTTTCTGTCCCATTTCCCTCCTGGGGAGTGGCAGTGCCACCATGGGCTCAGGGCAGCGATGACACGGGCAGCCAGGCCCCAGGCACGCAGGAGCCCAGGGAGGGCAGGGAGGCAGCCAGAGATGCAGAAAGCATCAGGCACCCACATGGGTACCCCACACCTGGAGGCACCTCCATGGGGCTGAGCGGTGCTGACCCCCTCCCCAGCCCTGCAGAGCCCCCAGCCTGCATGGGGAGCACCCCTCCTCCTGATTCCTTGGGGTGTCCCAGCAGGACCCCACAGCAGGCTCGGCACCAGCCCAACGAGGCACCAGCTGCCCCCCGTCCCCTTGCCCACCACCTCAGCACACGCAGGACAAAAGGGACCGTCCCCAACCCTCCAACATTTTCCCCACCGAGCAGGGAGGGAATTGCTGCCGGCTGGAAGCAATTCAGCCCTGAGTGATGGTGGAGCACCTCGCCGAGCCCCCGGTGCTTGGCTCTCCTCTCCCTGAGCCAAGGAGGGTTTTTGGCCAAGCAGCCGCGCTGCAGCCGCCACCAGCAGTCTCGTGGCAGCGGCCGCATCCTGCCCTTCCCCTGCTGTCCCTGCAGCATCGCTCTGAGCTAGCGCAGCCACCCCCTTGCCCCATCCATCCTCCCGCTCTCCTCATCCATCCTCCTAACCCCAAGGACAGTGGGGGAGTCAAAAGCCTGCCCCGTGCCTCAGTTTCTCCTTCTGTGCAGTGAGGACTTGTGGCATGGTGGTGAACCGAGCATGCCACGTTCTGGAGCTGAGCTCCCATGGTTTTTCATCCCTCTGCCGAATGGGAATTGTTCCCTGTTGGGACACAACCGCCCAAGACTTGGTTTAGTGTCACCGAGACCTTCCCAGGTTTCTGGCCTCCCCCAGGATGGCATTGAGGAGAGCGCAGGGTTAATTTTGGCTGTGGTTTGTTTTTTATACTTAGCTAAAAAAGGGTGTCACCGGGAAAGCTTGGAGAGAAAAAAAATATCCAGATTTGGAGGGCTGGGGTGGAGGAGGTCGAGGATGACCCAAAATCCACCCATGCCCCTTCCCAAGCTGCCCCCGGGGGCCGCAACTCTGGCTCCATCTCCTCCCTCCGGAGCTTCTTCTAAAATCCAAGGGCACGAGGGGTGCTGGGCAGGGGGGACCCCGGTGTCTCTCTGGGGATGTCCCCGGTGGCCGCCAGCAGCTTTGGGGACTGTGGAAGTCCCGTATCTCTGTCCTCAGCCTCCCGCTGTGCCTGCAGCCCAGCTCTAATTACCGAAAGGTGGAGGAACGCCGGCTCGCGGCTGGCAAACATTTCTCCCGGCAGGCGACAGCCGGCAGCTGACGGTTTGGGACCCGGGTGGGTGCCGAGCCCCTCGTCCCCATCCGGCCACCCCAAATCCTCAGCCCCTTCCACGGCCGTGCTCCCCCACCCGACACAGCCGCCCCTGCCCGCCAGCCGCGGTGGGTTATAATTCCCTGCACAGCGCAAATATTTTACTTCCTGGCCTTATCCCGCGGAGTCCCCCGGTTCCCCACCTGCCCGGCAAAAACCAAACATGCCCCGGTTGAACCCGAGCTCTGCAGGCACAGATGGCTCGTGGCGAATTGATGGGGAGGGACCGGGAGGGGAGGGCACCCTCGGGAGCACCCGGCACGTGTTTTTCCCTGGAAATCAGGTGTTTTCCCATTGATTGCCTGGGGTGTGGGAAGGAAAGAAGGAAGGGGAAGGAGCAGAACCTCCAAAACGCTCCCTGAGGAGGAGGAAAGAATTAAGCAAGGGAGGAGGAGGAGGAGGGGAGCAGGGCAGGGAGGGGATTACTGCTCTCTGAATTAGAGGGAGCCCTTCAGCTGCCTTGAACAGCAGGAGAATTTGCCCAGAGACCCCAATTCTTCCTATTTGGGATAGGCTGTAAGCACGGGATTAACTGCAAGCATATGCTTAAGTCCTGGAGAAGCCCAGGGAATTGAAAGGAGTCGGGGCACAGGGCACTCCTGAGGAGGGCACGGGGACACAGCCACATGGATCAGCACGCTGTGCTGGGATGCTCTGGGGGCAATGGGGGAGCCATGGGGCACTGGGAGAGCCATGGGGATACTGGGAGAGCCATGGGGATACTGGGAGAGTCATGGGGGCACTGGGAGAACTATGGGGGCACTGGTAGAGCCATAAGGGGACTGGGAGAGCCATGGGGGCACTGGGAAATCTGTAGAGGGATTGGGAGAGCCATGGGGCACTGGGAGAGCCATG